>JBCJFD010000015.1:265000-266392 GCA_039654745.1 Houttuynia cordata | reverse complement strand
CTACGGTTATCCGAGTAGCAAGTACCATCAAACAAACTATAACTGATTTAATGAGCCATTCGCAGTTTCACAGTCTGAATTAGTTCATACTTACACATGCATGGCTTAATCTTTGAGACAAGCATATGACTACTGGCAGGATCAACCAGGTAGCATCCTCAAAATGAAACACCCAGCAAGGTGCATCACCACCACAAGGATAGCAATGCCACCATGCTTGGCGTAGCTCTTTGGGAGTTCAAATTTTCGACTTAAATGTCAACATCTCCCACATCCATAAGCACAACGAGCCCACTGCGCCAACAATTGCATTCGCTATCAAAATGCATCCGTGGTTGCAAAGGGCACGCTAAATTCTGCCTCCCCCCCCAACAAAGAAGAAAAGGATCAGCTACTTACCATATTTCTTTGGTGTTCTTTACCATTCGAGGTATCAAAATACAGGCTCCCAACAACACGCACCAACTGCCTACAAACGAAGCGAGGTGCATCTAGGATGGCTGAATAACACTTTACACGGGCAATTGACCGATATGTGACGGCGAGCACACCCATGCTAACAATATTTTCACAACTCACGCGTATATGCAGTTCTCAGCAAAGCTAACCGCGAGCAAACCCAACCGAGAGAGCTCCCGGGAGAGCATCACCATAAGCTGAATTCACATCGAAATCGCCATGCGGATCTGCCAAACGCCATGATAAAATGTTGCCCAACAAGCAACAATCGCATCCCATCGAAGATCAAATTAGGGAAGTAGTTATGTGGAAAGTTGGGTTGAGGGTGGCCATGCAAAACGTCCATCCCCAACCCATTTAGGCAACCACCCCCTCTTACATCCCCAACCCATTCAGGCAACCAACCCATTCAGGCAACCACCCCCTCTTACTTAGTAGAGGAGGATTATTGAGTTGCTTGGTAGTGCCAACTTTTTTTGACTAGTTGTGCTCAGGGTGGGTGTCAAGTTGGTAAATATGAACTATTTAGCTCCATACACCACTTTTGGATTGGAGTTGTTCACTTCTTATTTTTTTTCAAAAATTGGCTAATAAATTCATATATTGATTTATTAATTCTGATGCTGTTTTGGAATAATTTTTTAACCAGTATTTCCTCCTATCTAGTACATCTGCTGTAAAATATATATAGATAATATATATAATATATGTAGAGACACATGTATAAATTTATATATATATATATATTATAAAAAATATATATATGTAATTATATTATATGTATATATATTATAAAATAAACATGTATATTATAAATGGATGTATATTTGTATAAAAATATGTGTATATAATATATATGTATATAATTTAAATATATATAGTATTAATATATATATATATAGTATTAATATATATATATATATATATATTATA
>JBCJFD010000015.1:167500-170000 GCA_039654745.1 Houttuynia cordata | reverse complement strand
AAGACCACTTTTGTAGTACATATTATGAAGGAAGTGTAGTTGCTTAGGGCGGCTATCCTAGTGCAACGTATGCGGCCAACGCCCGCACGGGTGTCCAACCATGGCAAGCAACGTGGGCAACGTATGCACACGTGCGCGGCCATGGCAAGCAACTTGGGGGGCAGTGACGTGCAACGTATGCGGGAAACCCCTGCACGCGTGTGCAGCCACGGCAAGCAACGTGTGCAGCCACGCCTACACACGTGTGCAGCCACGGCAAGCAACGTGTGCAGCCACGGCAAGCAACGTGTGCAGCCACGCCTACACACGTGTGCAGCCACAGCAAGCAACGTGTGCAGCCACGCCTACACACGTGTGCAGCCACGGCAAGTAACGTGTGTAGCCACGCCTACACATGTGTGCAGCCACGCCTACACACGTGTGCAGCCACGGCAAGCAACGTGGGCAATGTGTGCAGCCACGGCAAGCACCGTGTGCTGCCATGCCTACACACGTGTGTACCCACGGCAAGCAACGTGGGCAGCCACGGCAAGCAACATGTGCTGCCACGGCAAGCAACATGTGCTGCCACGCCTACACACGTGTGCACCCATGGCAAGCAAAGTGGGCAGCCACGGCAAGCAACGTGTGCAGCCACGCCTACACACGTGTGCACCCACGGCAAGCAATGTGGGCAACGTGTGCAGCCACGCCTACACTGTGCAGCCAGGGCAAGCAACGTGGGCAACGTGTGTGGCCAAGGCATGCACGCGTGTGCAGCCATGGCAAGCACATGGGCGGCAGCACCGTGCAACGTATGTGGCCAACCCCTGCAACCAGTGACGTACAACGAATGCAGGAAAAACCCCTGCAAGCGTGCAGCCATGGCAAGCAACGTGGGCAGCATGTGTAGCCAACGGCTGCACGCGTGTCCAGCCATGGCAAGCACATGGGCGGCCAACGCCTACACGCGTGCAGCCATGGCAAGCATCGTGGGCAGTAGGGACGTGCAGCGTATGCGGAAAACCCCTGCACGCGTGCAGCCATGGACGCGCACAGCCATGGCAAGCACATGGGCGGCCAAGGCAACCAACGTGGGCGGCCAAGGGGTGCACGCATGCAGCCATGGCGAGCAACGTATGTGGCCAACGCCTGGACGCGTGCGGCCAAGGCAACCAACGTGGGCGGCCAAGGGGTGCACGCGTGCAGCCATGGCAAGCATATGGGCGGCAGCACATGGGCAGCCCACCCCTGCACGCGTGCAGCCAAGGCAAGCAACGTGGGCAGCAGGGACGTGCAACGTATGCGGAAAACCCCAGCACGCGTGCAGCCATGGGAAGCACATGGGCGGCAGCGCCGTGTGCGGCCATGGACGGCACGCGTGCAGGCATGGCAAGCAACATATGTGGCCAATGCCTGCACGCGTGCGGCCAAGGCAACCAACGTGGGCAGCAGCGCTGTGCAACGTATGCTGCCAAGGCCTGCACGCGTGCAGCCATGGCAAGCAACATATGCACCCAAGGCAACCAACGTGGGCAGCAGCGCTGTGCACCCATTTAGGCAACCACCCCCTCTTACATCCCCAACCCATTCAGGCAACCACCCCCTCTTACTTAGTAGAGGAGGATTATTGAGTTGCTTGGTAGTGCCAACTTTTTTTGACTAGTTGTGCTCAGAGTGGGTGTCAAGTTGGTAAATATTAACTATTTAGCTCCATACACCACTTTTGGATTGGAGTTGTTCACTTCTTATTTTTTTTCAAAAATTGGCTAATAAATTCATATATTGATTTATTAATTCTGATGCTGTTTTAGAATAATTTTTTAACCAGTATTTCCTCCTATCTAGTACATCTGTTGTAAAATATATATAGATAATATATATAATATATGTAGAGACACATGTATAAATTTATATATATATATATTATAAAAAATATATATATATGTAATTATATTATATGTATATATATTATAAAATAAACATGTATATTATAAATGGATGTATATTTGTATAAAAATATGTGTATATAATATATATGTATATAATTTAAATATATATATAGTATTAATATATATATATATATATATTATATAAATACATGATAGGTTCCAAATAAGATTGATCTTATAAACAGGTCTCGAGTTGGTAAATATTAAGTATCCATGAAACAGCTTTGCATCTTTTTGCCACAATAATGTGTCACTTATCCTATTTTTACGTATGATTGTAAGACCACTTTTGTAGTACATATTATGAAGGAAGTGTAGTTGCTTAGGGCGGCTATCCTAGTGCAACGTATGCGGCCAACGCCCGCACGGGTGTCCAGCCATGGCAAGCAACGTGGGCAACGTATGCACACGTGCGCGGCCATGGCAAGTAACTTGGGGGGCAGTGACGTGCAACGTATGCGGGAAACCCCTGCACGCGTGTGCAGCCACGGCAAGCAACGTGTGCAGCCACGCCTACACACGTGTGCAGCCACGGCAAGCAACGTGGGCAGCCACGGCAAGCAACGCTA
>JBCJFD010000015.1:0-130000 GCA_039654745.1 Houttuynia cordata | reverse complement strand
GAGATCAGGAAGTTGCAGTAGTGAAGCGGTCGCAGGAGCCGTGAAGACTTAGAGTTTATATTATTTGCTTTGCTTATTTGATGCTTATGACATTTAATGGCAATTGTGTGCCATAGATTTATAGGTTTATTTGATTTGACTTTCTTAAATGGATTATTATCAGTATTATTAAGTAAATTTCCATTCCATAGTATTCATTAATGTTTGTATTTGTATTGCACTGATTATGGGCATGACCGATTACACATCCTTTTGAGATGATCGTAATTGGTGGTGAAATCGACTGTTCGGTCTCGCGCCCGAGATTCTCTACCTCCAAATGTATATCATTGATTGGCTTCCGCACTCCGATCAAGGTATGGGATTTCGGGGCGTGACAGTTGTAGTTTCATATAGTTCTGGGATCACTTCTTATGAGTTGACTTGGCATAACACTCCCAAGGATATTTCAAAATTCGGTTGCACCTATCAACCTTCTAAGACTGTCATCCATGGCTTGTGAAAGTAGGTCTCGTTATTAAAGGCAGACATGCTGTCTGTTCCTTCCAGGGAACAAGTAGAGCTGGTGGGCAGTAAATCTTCTTCAGAGTTTGAAGACATGGTTGTTGCTTCTCACTCAACATACAATCCAAATAGAACTGTGAGCATCCTAATTGCTATATTTATCTTTTCTATCATGTACGTTGTTGATGAGCTAGATAGCTGAACCCCTGCGTTCTTAGAGTGAAGTAGTGAACCCCTGCTTGGACAAAGGCTTACAAGACTCCACCAGCTTCCTAAGTTGCAGCCACATGGTGGTAGCTGGTAGATTTGACATAGTCCCGTCCTTCCCTAAACTCTAGTAACGTATAGATCTAATGTACGCCTTTCATCACAATTGAATGAATTTCTAGCACAGTGATTAGTGAATCATAAAAAAAAAAAATTATATGATAAGTATATGTACACTTTCTTTCCCTTTTTTTCTTTTCTCACCGGAGATCATACAATTTTGTTCCTCTTTTTTTCTTTTATCGCCAGAGCACATACTCGAACACGAGTTATGTTTAACAAACAAAAGATAGGTTTTCACATGGAAAGGTGCAACTAGGTTGGGCGAGTATTATTGTCTTATCAACCCGATGAATGGAACCTATTACATAATTACATAAACTCAAATATTTCAATCCAAAGGAACACATTTAAACCAAAAGAGAAATCTAAATAAACATATTTATGCTTTTTTCTCTTCTTTTGTTGCTTCCTGTGTTTTTTAATCTTCATTTCTTCTTTCATCTCATTGCTTTCTTCTTCGCTCCGATCAATTTCCTGATTTTTAAACCATCAGTTGAAAACTAACAATTCTAAGGTCGTCATTCCAAAGAAATGGCACAAACTAATTTTTTTCCTGTGCAGCCTTACTGTCCATGACCACGTTCAATACATAACATTGGGATACAATTTACAAAAGTAGCAGAAAAACTACTTGGATCAACATGGGTGTGCATTGCAAAATGACCATAGAATATATAATTCGAATAAATAAAGATCATTTCTTCCAATTGGATCAGATTGAAATGTTTGAACTAATGAAGCAATATCTCAGATTTAGACATGCTACAAAAGCACTATGTACCAATGGCAGAATTGCGGCACATCAATGCTTAGGGCCCTACAACAAAACCCAGATCCTCTAGAAGTGAAAAACAAGAAAATAATTAAAAAAAACAAATTTCCTTTGGAGAGAGCTTCTCTCCAGTCGAGGGAAATTTACATCAAGGTTGCCCGTCATGCACTTCCTGCTTTATAGGGAATCTGGGGTGGAACGTTTATGAGATTTTAGAAGTCGACCAGGTGCAATGCCAACAGCTTCACAAAACAAATTTTGAGAATCCAAGAAGCTCTACTCTAACATGGTTTAGTTTGCAGAGTTAATTTGGACGAGGGTGTCAAGGGAAGAGAGCCGAGGGACATGATTAATTGAAGGGTTTACGAATACGAAAAAGACGTTCACAAAGGTTTTCTAAGCATTAATACCAGTAAATACAATAAACAAATCATAGATACTGCATTAGGATGTGATTCATGTCTTCACATGCACTTGCAAGAATGGCAATCGCATAAGAAGATGCCATATTTTCTCTAAGGCATTTCATCGAACATATAGCATGTCACAAAATTTACCAAACAAAAAACACAAAATCGTCATTGAAACAATTAAAGAAACCAAATTTTGAAACAAGCAAAAATGCCATCACTTGCTTCATTATTCCTAAAAATCTCCAAACCCCACAACTGAGCTTCTCTCGTTTTGGGTTTTCAGCTGAACACAAGCAAAGAAACCGAATTTCGAAAATGGATCCAGAAATCCTACCGAGTCTCTGTGCGCCTTGAATCAGCACCGCAAGGGAGAAGAAGAGAGAGGAGTTGCCTTGGGTGTGCTGCGGAGAAGTTTACTGCACGCCGCCGGTGGATCGTCAAATAGGTTTCCTCATCTACTTCTCCCAAAAAAAGACAAATAGTAGGGGCGGCGATCTGCTCGGCGAAGGTGAGGGCAGAGGAGGGGCGGCCGAGCAAGGGAGAGAGTGAGGACAGGAGGGTCGGGGGAATCAGTGAGGGTAAAGTTACAATAAACCCATCTCTACCATCTGATCTAATCGGACGGCTATTAAAAAATCGACTGGAGAGAAGCTCTCTCCAGTCGACCGGAGACTACCGGTCCTCGGTAAGTAATGTCAGAATAGCAATATTCTAATATCATTATCCTTTGGGTTCGATACATCGCCATAGATATTGAAAGAATTTATAGTGCAAAACACTTCATTCCTCAAACCTCCATTATCCTTCAAATATTTCTAATAAGCATTGAAAACAACTAAAAGGTTCTTTTAATTTCTAGGCACAGATAATGATAGAAAGTTCTTTTAATTGAGACAATTACCTAAATTCCTATACTAAAATTATATTATATGATACCATTCATTTGTAACCAAAGATTAATTCTCTGATCGGGCTCAGAGGCTTGCACCCAGATGGCTCCCCAGGCCCCAGCCTAGTACCACAGTTCGTTTCCTCGGCTGGCTCGGAAAATAGTAGATTATACGAGATAAATTTCAAGTATCAAGTTGCACACTTCGTTTTTCTGCCTTTGTATATAGTGATGAAAAAACTCCCATTTAGAAAAGGGTAAAAAAAGCAGTTGCATTGCATCTACATTGCTATACAAAACTAGTTTGATAGTTTTGGATAAGCTAGCGGCTGACAAGGAACATTGAAACATTTTACTAACAGTTGCGGAGGGGGAAGCCGCAGAGGCAGTCGTTGTTGGCGAAGGAAGCGGCCTCGAGGTGGTCGAACGGAGACCCGGCGGGGATGCGGCCACAGAGGTGGTTGTGGCTGAGGTCGAGGTGGCCGACGTAGGCGGCCGATGTCATGGACTTCGGAATGGTCCCCCTCAGCCTATTGTAGGCCAGGTCCAGGATCATAAAGTAGGATCCCTGACCAAAAGCGTCCGGGATCGGCCCTTCCAACGCATTCTTGCTCAGGTTCAGGATGCTCAACCCGGAGCTTCCCACCAGAGTCGCAGGAATTCTGCCGCCAAGCAGGTTCCCGTCCAGGTAGAGTGATGAGAGTACTGGCATTCGCCCGATAGACTCCGGGATGGCGCCGGAGATGCGGTTCATCGAGAGATCCAGATCGGCGAGACGGTACATGCCAGAGATGGAAGCCGGAATGGAGCCGGAGATGTAGTTTCGGCCTAGGAGGGCACGACTGAGCATTTTCAGCCGACCGAACCCATCGGGGATCGGGCCAGAGATGAGGTTTCGACCGAGGTCGAGGTGCATGAGGCCGGGGAGTGTCGTGAGCGAGGGCGGAATCCGTCCGGAGATATGGTTGTCTGCGACGTTGAGGACGGAGAGGTGCTTGAGGCGGCCGATATCGCGCGGAATGGGGCCAGAGAGGCGGTTACCGACGAGATCAAGAATGCGGAGGAAGGGAAGAGAGGAAGGAATGCAAGCTGGGATGGGACCGGAGATGTTCTTCCAGTCGGCGATGATGATAGTGCTGAGGCGGCCGAGGCTACAGACGGCCGGAGAGATGGTACCGGACATGAACCCAGTGCGGTGGGCTCGCTCAAAGATGGGGTCCTCGGACTCGCCGCGGAGGCTGATGTCTGCGACCCGCCCAGTGGTGGGGTCACAGCTCACGCCGTACCAGCCATGGCAGCAGTCCGGCCCGGCCCATGAGTTGAAGATGCCGAGATACGGCTCGTGGAGTGCCGACCGCAAGGCCAGCAGTGCGGCCCTGTCTGAAGGTGGGCACGCATGGCACGGCCGGACGGCAGCCGTTAGCAGGAGAACGACCGCCGCCGCGGCCGCTTGCACTAATACATGTGAGGATGGGATCATCACTCTTGCTGTTATTACGGAACTGACAGCACTGGAGCTAGCTAAACGGATGGGGCAAGTAGACAAGTGAAGAAGAGAGGTGACTGATTTATATACGGGAGTGTAGACGGAGAGAATCACGGAAGTTGGACGGCGTCAAAGAGGTGGTGGGGGACTTTGGTCAGTTGGGGATGTCAGTGAGGATCCCGCATCCTGTGCGGTGGTCTCTTCTCTTACCAACCGTTACTACCATATGCAACCTGTCATTTCTAACCCCACATTCCAGAGGAAACCACTAAATACCTTCTTAAGGGCTTCCGTCACAATTTTTCCCCAAAAACATTAAAACCCCTCGAGCTGCTCACCACCCATTCCCTGGCGGCCGAGACGGTAAGGGCCTCCAGCCATTTGACTAACCAACCCTCCCCCATGAACGTTTGATGACTGTCGTCCGCCGCCAGTCAATAATGACTCCCCACCACTAACGGCCAAAAAAAAGAAGGGTTTTTTTTATTATCATAGATCTATATTTGCTTGCCTGGAAGCTTTGTTAAGTTGATTCTTTACAAATACACGCCTCTTGTTTGATAAAATTCCATGCTTTTTATGAAGACCAAAGGATTTATTTACACAAATTTGGATATTCAAATTTGGTGGGTGATGATTTATGGTTTGGAGGGCTGCTGGCCATGATTTGAACAACCTTTGCAATGAGCTTGAGGAGTGACTTATGTGTGCACCAATAACCAGTATTTAATGGTCAGTGATTAGATTTTTATCGCCAATGTGTTATACTTCTTCTACATGCTTAATATGGCTTACAAATAATATGCAATAACGGATTCATGTTATATACATGTTGTAGATTGGGTCTTCTGCCCCACTGATTACACTCGGTTGTCGATGGAACCCGGATAGTTATGTCTATTTCATAACCGCACATTTCCAATTATTTGGAGATTATTTAAAGGTCAATTTTAGGGAATATTTATGCATGTTTGTGGAGGCTCCTAAATGCTAAAAAAGAGATGGAGGTTAGGGCTTGGAGGAATCAAGGAGAAAGCTTGGGCCTTTGGATGTTTGGTCTCCAATTTAGAGGTAGAGAAGCATAAACCATTTACTTTTTGGGTATACCCCTATTATTGGCTTAGGCTACCATCTTGTTAAGATGATTGATACTAAAATTCATGATCCATGTATAGTAATTTGTGAATTGAGAATGATTGTGATGACTCGACATGTACCGAATCTATTGGATGACAGACCTTGAATTTTGAGGAGACACTTTTCCATTCAAATGCTAGCCAGCCCCAGCTGCGGGTCTTAACGGGGCCCCGTTTGGGCTGCATTGCTGGTGTGAGTTGCAAAGAATGGAGATAAGAAATGCCACATCCCACGTGACCGAGTATGGAAAAAGGGCCTGAAATCATGGCTCTTCGGTCGAAAATGTGGCCTCCATTCATCCGGTGTCCATCACATAAACGTAAGTAAACAGACCTTGCTGTCACCATTCATATTGTCAAAAAAGTCTAAAAAAAAACAGTAAACAGACCTTAGTTATGGGCAGAGGAACCCCATTAATGGTGGTCATATGGCCAAATATGACCCCTCTTAATCCATGGTATTATAGCTTCCGGAGTCCTGTGGGTCTAAATTATTAAGACCCTGTTTGGTAGCATTAAAAGAATTCAGTTTCTTTTGGAAAATCTCCAAAAAATGAGATTTTCCAAAAGAATTTGGATTCACTTCTTCTCATGGAATTTGCTGTAATTTCAAAATAAAAGACAGAGGTATTTATAAAAAAAATATGGTTTCATCATGAAACTACATTTTTTGTTATTGAATACCCTTGTCTTTTTTGAAAATTATAAACTCTGCCACCGCAATCTAAATTCATTCCTAAAATCCCTTTCTTCCCAACCAAACACCTAAAATAAAAAAATTCACTTCATTCCAGAAATCTAGATTTCCTACTCCTAAAAGCCTTAACCAAATGGGCCCTAAGTAAGAGTAGGTATTGGAAGTGCTGGCCCTATGGATCGTTTGCTAAGCATCCCTGAAATTTTGGATGTAAGCTCTGTCTAAACAGTTAGGGACTGGCCCATATTTCAGAATGGGGCCGCTTTTGGGGCTTTATAAGTTTTGATAGAAGGCTGTGTGATTATCTACCTGTGCGACCAATTGCCTAGATCATGACTTTCCTAAATCAGTCTACTAAAATGAAACCGAGGGAGTAAAAAAGTTGTTTAAGTGGCAAAATGGTAGATGAAATAGACATTTCTGGGTCGTCCATTTGGAACCCTGAATTTTTGCAATGACAATGCTTGTCTTGAGCAAGAGGGCACATGAGAATTAGTGATTGAAATTTAAACAGGGGATCATTCAAGCTTTAGGCATGATTTTATTAGGTGAAGTTGTATTATTAGTAGAGAAGAGCCTTTCTCCACTCAATTGTCATCGCCTTTGAAGTGTGGGAAAGTGGGAGATTTTTTCATATTACCTGGCCAATGAGCCTGGAATGCCATATTGCCTAGTTTTTTCAAGCTCATGTCATATAACCTATTTTGGGACCCGGTCTTCCTATTTTTCCCTCCCGCCCAATACTTTATATTTTACCATCCCTAATTCGCGCTTCATTTCACACAAGTTTCTCTTATAGTGATCATACGGAGAAGAAGTTACCTTTCGGAGGCAGAGGCTTGCCGGTGGAGAGACGGAGCTGTGTGGCAGGCACAAACATTTTTAGCAATTTTTTTGGGTCAAACGACATCTTCTACCTATGAGCAAGCAGAAGAAGCTCACCAACGCACCCCCAAAAAGCACTTTCACAACCTCCTCATTATATTACGGAAGTGATTCGACAACTCATAATCATTCTTTTTATATTCACACGTTCTAGGAACAAACAAGGTTAAAATTTTGTGCCGAAAAGTACTTGTGGCCAAGTGGTAAAGTATTTTTTTTGCAAATTCGTTATCCCCAAAAGAAGGTATCTCAAGTGGCGAAGTATTCTTTGCAAATTTGTTATCCCCAAAAGAAGGTATTCAAGGAATTCATTATCCCCGTAGGGAACACGAACAAAATCAAATGCCATGGTGAAAAGGGGGAAGAAGAAGAAGAAAAACAAGAAGAAAAAAATAGCTTAGTCATTCCATAAGCCAAACAGGAGAGGAAGGGGTCTTCATTACAATTATGATGGCATAATGTCGACATGATTACCCAATCATGCCTTATTACAAATTATTGATTGATACGAAAAAGTAAAGTTCTAATGTGGAAAGTCCTAGTTATGGAAGGTCCTGAGTTGTGCTAGCGTACACAACACTTCACCACGCTCCACTTTCGCCTTGTCCTCAAGGTGACCAAGTAAGAAAGCACTCCATAAGCGGCACAAAAACGGAAATGAACAGAACACGCTCTTCGCTAGCGTGAAGCATGACCTCGAAGTTTGCAAAGATCTTGCCTTGCTCGTGGTGGCCGAGGATATTGCAAATGTTGCGGGGGCAGTTTCATTGAGGCAATTCATCGAACAAGTAATAGGCGTAGTTGTCCATGGAAAGATGGAAGCTATAGAGGTTGCGGACGAGTTTGGCCAGTAGGTAGTGGCTATGCTCGTGGCCGGCGTGGAGGAGGGAAGCGCAAACGCGCTTGAGGTGGTTGTATCCATCGACAGCGAAGATGAAAGCTGGGACCTTGATGGCAGAAGGAAGGTTGACGGTGGGCTTGGTCTCATAATCGTCGGCAAACATCTCGGCAGACGCGGCCGCGGTGTTGACATAATCGAGCGTGCGGAAGAGGAGGAATCCCTTGGACAAGGCACCGTCGGTCGGGCTCTCGGTGCGAGGAAGGATGCAGCAGAAGTGGTGCTCCTTGAGGGCTGTGGTGCCGTCGAAGAAGATGAACTTGGCATAATCCAATCTTTTGGCAGCGGCAGGGAAGGTAGTGTTCTCGGCGTCAGTGGTGCATCGGAGATGGCCGTGAAGGTAGTAGAGACGGTCGTGGTGTTCGTGGTTGACGTGATGGAGGCCGAGATGAGCGACGTCGAGGCGGCAGTAGCCCTTGGATCAGAGGGTCTTGAGGATGACAGAGCTAGGGATAGAACCACTGACGAAGACTGTGGCGACGGGCTGGAGGTCCATCTCGGTGAGAATGGTGGCATCGGCTCCAAAAGTTGGGGTCTTGGTCTCGTGGGCAGGAAGTACGGAGGCGGCAGTGGAGGAGCAGACATGGCCAATAGCGGAGGAGCCAGGGAGGTGGTCGGCGTGGGCGTCCGAATCTCCTGAAGCGATGGCGGTGATGAGGATGGAGACAGCGATGGCGGTGACGTCGGTGTCTGGGAAATCAGTCTCCCTGAGGTCGGCAGTGAGGCGGGTGTAGTGGAGCCGGCCGAAGGCGAGCTTCTTGCAGACGACGGATACGGGGGAGGCAATGATCTCCTCACAGTCGGACTTGTCGATGGAGGAGATATCTTTTCCGGCGGAGGTGATGGCGGCCCTATTGGGCGAGGGAGCGGCCATCATAGAGGGCGACGAAGCCGAGTCGAGACTTGCTGGGAAGGCCGAGGCGGATGGGTTGGGCGAGGGAGCATACGCCATAGAGGACGATGGAGGCGAGTCTCGCCTTGCTGGGGAGGCCGAGGCCGATGCCATCCCTGTCGGGCTTTCCGTTGAGGGTGGCACCATTGGGGAAGATGACGAGTGTGGCGGGGATGGTGCAGGATACGAGGCTGGGCCTAGCTGAGATGTGGCCAGGGCAAAGCGCTGCAGTGCAGTGGGAAGCCGGCTGCTGGACCAGGTAGATGGCCAGAGCGGAGGCCATCGACGGGAAAAGAAGGGGTTTTTTGTGGGCGATGCTATCTCAGAAAGTAGCTTCTCGTAGAGGTGGGAGCCGATGAACATGCCAGCGCCGATCATGCAGATGGTCATCGGGTTGATTGGGTTCCCATTGAGATCGATTCACTCTGTCAAAAATGCAGGGAGATTCATCTTCCCTGAGAAGATAAAAAGTTTGGTCCTGTCTCAGTGGATGAACCTTGGGAAGGAAGCTCCTAATCGTCTTTCCATAGATGTAATGGTGTCGAGCGGGCGGTTGTTGTAATCTGTAGGCATGTAGATTGCCGCCAAGTCGATGGCAAGATCAGCCATCTTGATAAGACCCTCGAGGCGAGAGTCATTCTTGATGTTGCGGCAGTGGAACTGAATGCTGTCAGCCCAGGGGGTGGCCGACGGATTCAAGCAAATGTCGGATCTTGTCATTGTACACATCCACGGTGAGGATCTTAGGCTCTTATACCAATGTTGTGTTCCCGTTGGGAACACGAACAAAATCAAATGCCATGATGAAAAAGGGGAAGAAGAAGAAGAAGAAAAAAAACAAGAAGAAGAAAATAGTTTAGTCATTCCATAAGCCAAACAGGAGAGGAAGACCCCTTTATAAAGATGTCTTCATTACAATTATGATGACATAATGCTGATATGATTACCCAATCATGCCTTATTACAAATTATTGATTGATACGGAAAAGTAAAGTTCTAATGTGGAAAGTCCTAGTTATGGAAGGTCCTGAGTTGTGCTAGCGTACACAATAGATATCCTCATAGGGAGAAAGAGAAGAAAAAATATAGAAGAATACATAGATCATAAATGATGGAGATAAGATGAAATTGTCGCCCTTGAATCGTGTATTTAAATATACGATAGCACTGTTATCGTATCCTCGATGACACGATACCACTATTATCCTGTAATTGAGTAAATGATAGCAGGTCAAAATTCAACAAGGCATATCACCCTCATTTCTTATCTGTTTTTGCCCATTCTTTTTGCGTTCTTTATTTTTTCTTCTCTTTCTCCCTATGGGATATCCTAAAAAAATTTACACAACTTCTAGTGAGGATGATAGATTTTTTATGATTCCAATGTCAATGAATTAAGCATGTGGTGAACATGACTTCATGACAGTGAGTTCACGATATTTGAATTATAGATATTATATGTTCTTAACAATATTTTGTGTTTATGATCTTAGGGGGTGAGTGATGGTAATGGAAAAAGTGGTTATTTGTCTAAACTACGATGAATTATTTGGAAGTCCTCATGAGTACGTAAGTGGGAAAGTGAAGTTGATGACCAATGACACACAGATGAAGTTCTTAGATCTGTTGACTCAAGTTGAACAAAGATTAGGATGCAAGTCTGCAATGGGTAACCTATCCCTCAAATATTTAGTTGCATCAGCATCTCCATGCATATCGTACGTCCTGGGGGATGATGAAGATATAGAAATTGTCTTTAACATTCATAAGAAAGCAATGAAGTGATGAAGTTGTATGTGGAGAGGACTTCCAGTGTCAATAAGAAGAGGATATCCCCATCAGATCAATCTGTTCACTTGATATATGATGTCCTAAAATCACTTTGATATATGATGATCTAAAATCGTCAAGAGGTGAAGGAAGGAACGTCAATGAGAGCTTGTATATGGAACAACAAGGTAAGAACACAATATTACATCATTGGTGGCACGACTCTGCAAGTTATTGTGTATTATATATGCGACTTCGTATCGCACTGATGATGACACGACTATAAACAAGTCGTGTTCACGATGACACATCTCCAAGTCGTAGATGTAGGATATCGTGTAAATGATTACACGATATTCTTTCATTTCGTTTATTTGTCTACACGACTCATACTAACATGCCCTTTCCATATCTTGCAATTTGTGAGAAAGTAATAAAATTGTGAGGACATTTACTATCCAAGAGGTTGGAGTTAATACAGTACAATGAGAAGAAGTAAAAACAATAAATGAAGAGAATGAGCAATTTAAAAATGATGAGCAATTTTTAAATGAAAGTGTTGATGAAGATGAAGAATTTATTGATACTGGCGATCAATGGTCAGGGGATGAGTGGTTGTAACCTCTTCACACACAAGCCCCTGAGCTAGACAGGGGATATCTAGAAATTGATTAGTTGAGTATGAAGAATTTCTAAATGTGGCTGCAACAAAACCATCAATGTGGAAAAGGAAGAATGTTGTTGTATCTGATAACCAGGAATCATTGGACCAAAAGTTTATTTATATTAAAGAAAATGGAGGTTGGGATTGAGGCACTGAATACAATTTAGATGAGGAGCTAGAGACATACGAGGAGGAGGTGATGTTGAGCGGTAGTTTACAAGCAACCGACTACGAGGCTCTTCTTGTGTTAGGGGCTCAGTTCATAAGCATCAAATATTTCAAGAGAACTATTGTTGATTTGACAATAAAGAGGAGGTTCACTTGTACTGTAATTGATAAGAACAATGATACATTTGTTGCAAAGTGCAAGAAGAATAGGTGCAAGTGGTATATTCGAGCGTCAAACAAGTCAGGCGCTATTAGCATCACAATGAGGGAGGTTTAGCATAGATGTAAAATTAATAAGACAAAGCCTAAACCATATATTGCATGCTTATAGTCACTTTAACTAGAATGCACTTTGTTAGTAAGATGTAAAAATTGGACCCCACCAGGCACCCACCACTCCTCCTCCTCCTCCTCCTTTCATAAGTTAATTACTCCCTCTGTTCCAAATTACCGAGAAAGAGAGAGGGAGAGATTGCAATATTCTCCCTCCATCCCATAGTAATGGTCCAAACATGAAGAAAATTTGTATGGGTAAAAAAATAAAAAAGAAGAAGAGGGACAACTATGAGTTAAACCCGAAGTGTATAGCGCAAGTGGTAGTAGCTTCAAGTAGCATGGAGGAGTTCATGGGTTCAAGTCTGGACCATGCCATATTTGGAAGGGGGAATTATCCCTATAATGCTACTTCTCCCCTCCTAAGTAATGCTATTTCTCCCACTATTTTACCACAGCCAACCTCGCGGGCTAGTGTGGCAAAACGAAATGCAATGTGGGGCCGTAGCATTTCCACGAGGGGCTCGTCAGGTTGGCCGTGGTAATAAAGCCGGAGAAGAAGCATTTTCCCCGGCTAGGAAAATATTTACACGTGTCCCTTATCCTTTTCTGTTCAAAATCAAGTAAGAGATATCAATTATTGGCTTCAATGTGATTTTGTTAGCATTTGTTTGGGTAGGATTGCCCTCCACATGCCTAGTACAGAGGGTCGGTTCACTGAATTTCAGATTGTCAGGCCCTACAATGCATTAATCGGCCTTCTTTATGCTTAGGTCGGCCCCATCTCTCAGTGAAACTGAGACCCCCACTGAGCGTGACTCCAGCCTGAGTCGACCAAATCACGTGTCTTCATGCACCCCATCGCTATAATCTGGCTGCTGCCAATCTCATCCTTTCCAGCGAAATGACATTGGGCTTTTGTCGGGATCTCAAATTGTCGGCTTTCTCAGATGAATATGACTGTCAAACGACCTTTAGACCACCCAAAAAAAACTCGGCCACACTATTGGTCCTTCTAATCAGCTGATCCTTCTTTAGTGTCTTTCAGTGACATCCCCACACTAAATTCCTACTCCAAAACCCTACACTTTTTTTTATTAAGTAGAGAAGTTGTAATTCAGGGTTGTATGGGGAAGCTCGGTTGACATGACAATAGGGTGGTCGACTTGCAGTATTGGAAATCAGGAGAAGTTATTGGGTGCAAGCACCATCCCACATCAGTTTTATGGCCACCAACCAGAAGCAGACGTGTGGCCATTGAGGCCCACAATCCCAAATGGCTAACATTAGATTACGACGTTAAGAGATTAAATGGAAAATGTATGTTCCTTCTCACCGTTTGTAGCTCATTAAATGCTCACATTCCCTTCCTTCTCTCTCACCATTAAATGTATATTCTTTTCCCTCCCTTTCTCTTTATTTAATGTTTCCCTTCCCATATCTCTTTTCTTCAGATGCACCATTACAAAAAATAGTGCTATTTTTTTTTTAAGTTTGGCGCCTTCTTTTATAGAGATTTTTTTTGAATAATTTTTTATAAAAACTCCATTTCATTAGTTTCTCTGCATACTATGTTGCATCAACTCCTTAGCTCCTTAATGTGTAAGGTATAATTTCAACCTAAAAATTTGATTTCTGTTGTAGAAAAAAATTTGAGGTTTTGGTTATTAAACTTAGCTACCCATTTTATTGTATGTAATTTTTCTCTTTTAAAACATAATAATGTATAAGGTAACATATTTTCTAATGACTTAATTGTGACATGTAATTTAATGTATGAAGAAGTTGAGGTGTAAGTAGAAAAACAATAATACTTTGGTTTATGATCATTATAACTTTAAAGGGTGAGATTTATAAAGTATAAATTTTAATCAAATCTCTAATATTTTTATCATTTGAAATATTTTTTCATGCCAAAACTTGAAATGTAAGGAATATATCTTAATCATTATTAGCTGATGTAGAAATCAATCATTCAATAGTTTTAACCATGGTTTTGAAAACCAGGCCGGTTGATTGACCCGACTGGTCGAACCGGTGACCCGACCGACCGGGCCCGTCCGGGTTTCAACCCCCCACCCCCTCCCTTCTGCCCCGCCTCCCTTTCTCCCCCCTTCCGACGGGAGCCCTGCTGTCGAGCCAAAGGGGGGGCCCCGGTGCCCCTGCCCCTCTGTGATCCCCCCTCCCTTCCGACAGGAGCCCAGTCCATTCCCCCCCCCCTTCTTCTTCCCCCTTTCCGGCAGCCTGGTCGAGCACCCCCCTCCCTTCTGGCGTTGGACCCCCCCCCCCCTGGTTCAAAGGGGGGGATTTTTTTTTACGATGACATCAGCAACCGGTCTAGAATTCCGGGTCGATGACCGGTCCAGTTTTTAAAACCTCGGTTTTAACTACATTAAAAGGATAATAGTAATATTGTTGGCTACGCACTTGCACTTCAGATCAAATATGATATTTTAGATAAATAGCTAAAACCACAAAGATGTGAAGAAGACAACTTACTTGTCCGCCCGAGGTGAATCCCGAACCCGAACCAAGTGGCCTGACCCGTCTAAAGTGAAATCCGAACCAGCCTTAACCCGTGGTTCAGTGGCTCATGTGAGGTAAAGCCCGAACCAGATTTAAATTGTGGTCCAGAACCTGAACCAACCTTCTCGAAGAAACAGAGGTCGAGCGTGACTGACAGAAGGCAGAGTGATAGTCGGGGTGCTCGGATTGACAGAACGACTGCCGGAAGGAAAGGTCACAGAGACGACGCGACCTGAGGCAGCGCCGTAGCGACCTGGTTCGATCCGGTGAAGAATCTACGCGAGGGCAAAACTGTGGAAGCTCGATGACGGCCAGGACAGAAGTGTGATAGCGGTCGATCGGTCGCTCGACCCACAGACATCAATAGGGAAGAAGGCCAGGGATATGGGCGATCGTGTCGATTGACCAGCAGTAACATCGGCACGGCGGCGGCGACGAGATTCTGGACGAAAGGTAGCGGCTTTGGCCTGAGAACAGCAAGATCTCTTCGGGATAGGCGGCGGTGATGGCGATGACCATGACAAACACACAAAGGTGGGGTTTTGGAATCGGCACCAAAACCCACCATTGGATTCGGCACCAGTGGCTTCCAGCTTTGGCACCGGCATCCGATTCAGCACCGACGGGATTTCTCCTTCACAGAGGTATCAAAACGAGATTTTCTTTTGCATAAACTGAAGTGCTTTATTTCATAGAGGAGTAGCTATTAAATAGGCATTACAAAAGTCTTAAATCAAGCAACAAATTAAGCTTGCCCAAATTAGAAACAGGAATCAAGCTTTTCTAATCAAAGAAAAATTCTAAATTTAAATCAAATACTGAAAATAGAAATCACTAAATATGTAAACAGAAAATAAGCAATCTAATGGGCACGGGTCATATTCTGGCAAGTGTAAACCCGTATAGGCCCTGTGTCCGCACCAACTCTCCCCGGGTGGGAAAAACTCGACCCCGTCAAGTTATGTGCAGGAAGACTCTCATGTAATTCCAAGGCATCTTGATCAAGTGTCTGCAACTCGTCACGTGTAATCCATGTGCAATCTTACTCGGGACGTCCCCTCCAACGAACAAGATAACGTTGTACCCCTCCAACCGTGGTGGAAATTACCTGTTCATCTAAAATAGCATCAACTTGATCTTTTAGTGCAAGTGGGTAAGGCAGTGGAATAGGATCAGGGATAGGTGAGGGGTCATGGTCAGGGGACAAATCATCAAACGGGTTATCAGGTATGGCAAGAGGGCCATGGTAAGCAACCAAATCCTCAATGTTGAAAGTGGTGGGGATGCGAAAATCAGAAGGAATATCAATAACATAGGCATTAGAACCAATGCGTTTTAACACTTTAAAGGGACCAGCACTACGGGATTGCAACTTTCGAATGGCACCAGAAGGAAACCACTCGGGTCGAATCCGAATCATAACATAGTCACCCACATTAAATTTTTTAAAGCGCCTACGAGAATCAGCTTGAATTTTATAGCGTTCATTACTTGCTTCAATTTTATTACGGATCTCTTTATGCAAATCGTGAACATGTTGTGCAAATGCATCGGCTGACTCAGAAATACGAACATGAGGGGACATGGGAATAAGATCTATAGGCTTCCTAGGTTTGTAACCATGCACAACTTCAAATGGACTCATGCTTATAGACTTATTAACTGAACTGTTATATGCAAATTGAGCAAAAGGAAGAATTGAATCACAGTTTCTATTATTGTTTTCCACCAAAAAATGTAAAAGGTTGCCAAGACTATGATTTACGACTTCTGTTTGACCATCAGTTTGAGGGTGATAAGCCGTGGAGAATTTTAACTTTGTTCCTACCATATGCCAAAGGTTTTTCCAAAAATAACTCATAAATCGAACATCCCTCTCAGACACGATGGTTTTGGGTAAACCATACAAACTCACGATCTTATCGAAATAGATTTTCCCAATTTTAGATGCATCAGAGGTTTTGGAACAAGGAATGGAGTGGGCCATTTTGGAGAAGCGGTCTACTACCACAAATATGGAATCATACTTTGTAAAAGTACGAGGTAGGCCAATCACAAAATCCATACTAACATCTTGCCATGGACGATCTGGCACAGGAAGAGGGGTGTAGAGGCCAGTATTTTGCTTTTTGTGTTTGGCCAGTTGACATGTGCGACATTGACTAATGATCTTAGCAACATCTCTTTTTAGACTCCGCCAATAAAATTGGCGTTCTACTTCCTCAATGGTTTTGTCACGCCCAAAGTGTCCTGCTAAACCACCGGCGTGAATTTCCCACACTAAGAAATCTCGCACGGACGTACGGGGAATGCAAAGCTTGTTTGCTTTGAACAGGTACCCATCGTGAAGATGGTAGCCATCATGGGAAAGGGTCGAATCACTACTCAGGTCTAGGAAAATCTCTCCAAAATCAGGGCATGATGCATAGTCCTCCTTAAGTCGATCAAAACCTGTAACTTTGACACTCAGCATAGAGAGTAAGAATGCTCGACGGCTAAGTGCGTCAGCTACTTTATTTGCAACCCCTGCTCGATGTTTCAATACAAAAGTATAAGACTGTAGAAACTCAATCCAATGACCATGTCGAGAATTAAGTTTCTTTTGAGAGTTCAGGTAACGCAAAGCCTCATGATCTGAATAAAGGACAAATTCATGTGGTAGAAGGTAATGTCGCCAGTGACGTAAAGCTTGCACTACCGCATAGAATTCTTTATCATAGGTTGAGTATTTTTGCTTAGCCTCATTTAACTTCTCACTAAAGTAAGCGATTGGATGACGTTCTTGACTAAGGACGCCACCAATGCCTATACCAGATGCATCACATTCAACCTCAAAAACCTTTGAAAAATCTAGGAGGCGCATTACGGGTGCTTCGGTCATCTTCCTCTTTATCTCTCTAGCAGTAGCATGTGACCATCGAAACTCACCTTTCTTCATACAATCAATTATAGGGGACATGATGGTGCTAAACCCACAAATAAATCGACAATAAAAAGTAGCAAGCCCATGAAAACTACGAACATCATGAATAGTCTTAGGCTCAGGCCAGTCAACTATCGCCTGCACTTTTTGGGGATCAACAGAAACTCCCTTAGAGGAAACTATAAAACCCAAGAAGATAACTTGATGTGTGAGAAAAGAACACTTCTTAAGGTTAGCATACAGACTTTCTTTCCTCAGGGTGTTACAAACGAGGACAAGGTGGTCTAGGTGTTGCTCCTTGGTTGTGCTATAAATAAGGATATCATCAAAGTACACAACAAGGAACTTACCCATGAAAGGACGAAGTACTTGCGTCATCACTCGCATAAAGGTACTAGGAGCGTTAGAGAGTCCAAATGGCATGACCATCCACTCGTAGAGGCCATCCTTCGTCTTGAAGGCGGTTTTCCACTCTTCACCTGGGCGAATTCGAATTTGGTGGTAGCCACTTTTGAGATCGATTTTTGAGAAAATTTTGGCACCAGCCATCATATCAAGCATATCGTCAAGCCGAGGGATAGGAAACCGGTATTTCACTGTGATCTTGTTGATCGCACGACTATCCACGCACATCCTCCATGATCCATCTTTCTTAGGTGTTAGGAGTGCGGGTACGACACACGGACTCATACTTTCCCTAATAAACCCCTTACGGAGGAGATCATCAACTTGCCTCTTTAACTCATCATGCTCAGTGGGGTTAAGTCGATAATGAGGCAAATTTGGGAGAGTTGTTCCTGGAACAAGATCGATAGCGTGTTGGATATCACGCAAGGGTGGTAATTGGTCTGGGAGATCCTCAGGAAAAACATCCTTAAATTATGTAAGGAGATTAGTTACCTCAGCAGGTGTGTCTTCTTGAGTGTCAGGTGAAACTTCCTTGGCAACTACGGCAAAGAGAACATCTTCAGTGCTCACTTCTCTCTCAAACTCTTTTGGGCTAATGATGTGCAAGCTTTTTTCTTTGATTGCGGCACTTTTGGGATGTTTAGGAAGAGGCTGCAATTTTAAAGGGTTCAATTTGATCTTATGGCCATTAAAAGTAAAAGTAACAGAATTACTGCGACTATATATGGTGACATCTAAGTCAAAGAGCCACGGTCTCCCTAAGATAAGATGACCGACATCCATGGGTATGACATCACACCAGATTTTGTCTGTGTAAGAGTGAACTATAATTGGCACTAGACATCGCTCATTGATAGGAATGGATGTAGTGTCAACCCAAGAAACCTTATAGGGATTAGGGTGGGGAATTGGTTTGAGACCTAAGCGGGAGACAAGTCTCAAAGAAACGGCATTAATACAGCTCCCACTGTCAATGATCACTTTACAATCTTTTCCCCCACACTTAACATAAGTGTGGAAGATTGTACTCCTACGCCAATCATCATTCTCTCGAGGTTGGGTTAGGGCACACCTAACGACGTTCAGAGTTGGGGCAACAAACTGAGTGTTTGCGCAATCGAATGGAGAAGGAGAAGTTCTAATACAAACTAGGAAGCCAGGTGCTTCTTCATACTCAGCATCAGAGTCATGTATGTCTGCTAGGTTGGGCTCATAGACCTCCTCTTCGAGGCTGTTATCATCAGAGGGCATTTCTTGTTCACTAATAACAAGAGTCTTCTTAGTAGGGCGCACGGCAGCAACATGACCAAATCCTTGACACCTATAGCAACGACTAGGTGCTGAGGAATCTCTATCTACCCGTTTGTCATTATCATTAGAGGCACGCACAGGAGGAGGAGCTTTGGCTGGGTAAGATCCGGACTGTGGTTTACGCCCGGCAAACGGAACTGGTTCAGAATTGGCCCTATTCCCTGCATATGGGGACAATCCCCCATATGGCTTACTGGAAAGTGGTTGGGGAACAGCTAATTGTGTGCGAGGTTCTGGACGCCTAAAGGAGTGAGGTTTAGTGATCATCTCATAGTCCTTAACAAAGGCATAAGCTTGTTCAAGAGTAGCAATACCTCGAAACACAAGCTCCTTCCTAAGGTCATCATTAAGACCCTTTCGAAATCGAACCAGAATCGAATCATGTTCCTCACGGACTTGACAACGCACCCTATACTCCTCAAATTCAGCAATATATTCTAGGGCAGACCGGTTACCTTGCCTAAGGTTATAGTAATTCTCTATGAGGTCACTCCTATAGGATCTAGGCAAGTAATTGGTGCTCAGGCGCTCTTTCATGTCCATCCAAGTAGTAATTGGAGGTCCATGTCGAAGGTCTATCAAACCTTCAACATCCTCCCAAAACAGTTTGGCTCTCCCGATGAGTTTCATCTTAACAAATTTGACCTTTTTATCCTCAGTTAACTCATACTACTCAAAGAAGTGGTCCATTTCTCTTACCCAATCAACGAATACTTTAGGATCAAGGTTACCATCAAAGGATGGTGCCTCAACCTTAAGGTTCCGCATGATGCGCTCATTTGGGTCACGGGGCTCCCTAAGGTCCATATGGTTATAATAGGCTTGAGGGGGTGGGCCTCGGCGATGATGGGCAGTACGAGCATTGTATAGGAAGGGACCAAAATTAGTGTAGGCAGGTTGGTCGTGGGCATGAGGATCAACCTCATTAGACTGTTCAGCTTCTGGCTCTTGAGAAGACTCACCGACAAAATTGTGGTTTAACCTCTGAGAGGTCTCAACATAGTCTAAACGAACATTGGTTTGGACAAGATCTTGACGAAGCTCCTCATATTTAGCAGTCAGGTTTTCTAGTTGTTTATTGATGTTTTCTAGTTGTTTACCAAAAGCTTTGAGGGGATCCATAACAGAGTGGGATTTTGATGAACTAGGATAAATGATTTTACCAGAACGCAAATGCATGCAAGGAAATGCAAACTAAATGGACTCTTTTTTTTTTTTGGAAATACCTAGCTTAAACTATGCATGGGCCACCAAATATGATGCAGGACAACCAACTTAAGATCCGACAAAATTTAAACAAGTAAAGAAAACTATAAAAGTTAGCAATCCTATTCAGGCAAGATAAAGAATTTCATGTAAATTACTACGAATAAATTCAGACTTATACTTAAAAGGTTGAAGGGCAGCAACAGTTAAGAAACTATTTTAGGCTAGGACTAAAAGGCTTGACGTACGAATCAATGTTTACTATGCACTTGCACTTCAGATCAAGTATTATATTTTAGATAAATAGCTAAAACCACAAAGATGTGAAGAAGACAACTTACTTGTCTGCCCGAGGTGAATCCCGAACCCGAACCAAGTGGCCTGACCCGTCTAAAGTGAAATCCAAACCAGCCTTAACCCGTGGTTCAGTGGCTCATGTAATGTAAAGCCCGAACTGGATTTAAATTGTGGTCCAGAACCTGAACCAACCTTCTCGAAGAAACAGAGGTCGAGCGTGACTGACAGAAGGCAGAGTGATCGTCGGGGTGCTCGGATTGACAGAACGACTGCCGGAAGGAAAGGTCACAGAGACGACGCGACCTGAGGCAGCGCTATAGCGACCTGGTTCGATCCGGTGAAGAATCTGCGTGAGGGCAAAACTGCGGAAGCTCGATGACGGCCAGGACAGAAGTGTGATAGCGGTCGATCGGTCACTCGACCCACAGACATCAGCAGGGAAGAAGGCCAGGGATATGGGCGATCATGTCGATTGACCAGCAGCAACGTCGGCACGGCGGCGGCGATGAGATTCTGGACGAAAGGTAGCGGCTTTAGCCTGAGAACAGTAAGATCTCTCCGGGATAGGCGACGACGATGGCGACGACCACGACGAACACACAAAGGTGGGGTTTTGGAATCGGCACCAAAACCCACCACTGGATTCGGCACCAGCGGCTTTCGGCTTCGGCACCGGCGTCGGATTCAGCACCGATAGGATTTCTCCTTCACATAGGTATCAAAACAAGATTTTCTTTTGCATAAACTGAAGTGCTTTATTTCATAGAGGAGTAGCCATTAAATAGGCATTACAAAAGTCTTAAATCAAGTAACAAATTAAGCTTGCCCAAATTAGAAACGGGAATCAAGCTTTTTTAATCAAAGAAAAATTCTAAATTTAAATCAAATGCTGAAAATAGAAATCACTAAATATGTAAATAGAAAATAAGCAATCTAATGGGCATGGGTCCTATTCCGGCGAGTGTAACCCCGTATAGGCCCCGCGTCCGCACCACGGCTATTAGTAGAGCTAAAGTTCGAGGTCTTCCTAATCGCGAAAGGGTTACAATGTGTGACTGGGGCGCAATCAAACATTCCTGGGACATTTATGTATGGGGAATGGGTTAGTTCTATGCATATATGGCTTCTTGGGGCTATTTTATTTATAGCGACACCTATTGTATGACTTTGTTTAGCCAATGTATTCAACCTAAAAAAAAGAGACAATAGGGTTGTCCACTTTCCTCTCAATCAAAACCCGATGTAGAGATTTGCAGTACATAGTTTACAAATATCATTTTCCTTTGTACCTAGGGTGCACCACATCGATAATATTGCCAGCATTAATTCTATTGCAATCTAAAAGTCAACATGGGCCTGATACATCGTCCACAACGTTGGATTGTGCCATTAGTGTCAGAGGGGGTTGGCGTGTGATCCAAAACGTGCCTACCACCTGTCTTGAAGCCTCCTGAACAATCGATATTGCGTCTTGGAAAGGCATGGTGCACGCCGATGGACATGTGCCAGGGCACATATCAACAGAGAGAGAGAGAAAGGGAAAGGGAAAGAGAAATTCATAATCCACTCTACTAGTCCTCCTAATGAGCTGATCCTCTTTTATTTTTTTGTCAACAGCTGATCCTCATTCATGTCAAGGGTACACCACACCCAGGAATATGGCAGCATTACTTGAATTTCAATCCACGGTAAGAATCAGAATTAAGTCAGTCTTTCGTAAAGGGAATTTATACGGATGTAAGGACAAAATGATCTTATCTAGATAAGGCCCAGAAAGGAATAGAGCTTGAACATGAGCTCGTGCAGATTTGCGAGTTTATTAAATGGGATTTGTTGCCATCTGAAGCGATGGAGACCACTGGAGTGTATCATGGAGCAAACCATGTGAAACCCTGGGTCTGCTTGTCTCCTTACCTGCAATTCCTGATTTCACGCTTAACTACTTTTTTTCCTGGGCTTAAAATATCGGGATAAATGCCTTTTTTATCTTTAAATTTTGGGTAAACCACACTTATGAATTTGCCAGCATTACTTGAATTTCAATCTACTATAAGAATTAGAAAAGTCCCTCTTTCGCAAACGGAATTTATACGGATGCAAGGACAAATGATCTTATCTAGATCATGGAATGTCGTATCAGATATCGGTAAAATATCGGTCGGCCAAAGAGATGAAATATCGGAGATATATCGGAGATATTGTGTAAAAAAATATTGGTAGTCAAAAACTAGTTTTTACCGTATATTTTCACAATCTAACTTCTAAAATGAGTTATACTAATTTAAACAAAGAATAAATTTCAAAATATGCATATTTAGATAGAAAACAAATATGAAAGGTTTTTTTTAAAAAAAAATTATTTTTTTTAAAATAATTTTTTAATTAAAAAAATACCGATATATATCGGCGATATATCGGCGATATTTGGAATTTTTTGAAAAAACGATACTAATTGGTATTGATGAATCGGTTTATGGCCGATACCGATATATCGCCGATATATCGGCGAGACGATTTTCCATGATCTAGATAAGGCCTAGAAAGGAATTGATTGGCAAGTTTGAGATCGCTTCTCTGATTAAATAGAAATCTTTTATGATACGAGTAGTAATCCTACACGGATTATAAATTTATGGCTAGTTTTATTTTCATTTTAATTAGAGGGACTCTATCCTCGGGAGCTTGAACATGAGCTTGTGCAAATTTGCGAGCTTAAGAAATGGGATTTGTTGTCATCTAAAGCGATGGAGACCACTGGATTGAATCAAGGAGCAAACCATGTGAAACCCTGGGACTGCTTGTCTCCTTACCTGTAATTCCTGATTTCACGCTTAACTATATTTTTTCTTGGGCTTAAAATATTGGGATAAATGCTTTTTTGGTGGTTTACATTTTAGTCCAAGTAGGTGCATTTTAACCAAAATACTACAAAGGAAAAAATATTGTATCCACTTTGGTACAAAGTACCTAGAATTTCATATCCACTTTAGTCCCGCACGAGCTCCCACACACTCAAATTTTTTAAAAATGACAAAATTACCCTTCCCCGTGTGGAACAACGTAACTACCTTCCAAACGGCGTAATTAACGTCGTTTCAACGTCTTTTCCACGTCTTGACCCACGCGATTTCAAAAATCAAAATCTGTCCACATGGGTATTTAAAGTCACAACTTTGTATTTCTCCATCACAACCTTGTGTTTCTCCATCACAACCCTAAACTACGGCTTCCACTTCGCGTCCCAACCATCTTGCAACTCTACCGCCTCATCGCGGCGACCCTCCCTTAGTCGCGGCGGTGCTCCCATCTCACGGCAGCGACCTCCCACAATGACGGCAACGCTCCCCTGTCACAACGCAACCCTCCCCAGCGCTCATGTCTCACAGCGGCACTCACCCCTCCCCGGAGGCCACTTCCCCTCGTGGCGGCAGTGTCCTCTTGCGCTCTCCCTTTGCGGCGGTGCTGTTAGGGGTGTAAACGGATAGACATGGACGCGGACAAGCTATGTCTGTAGCCGTCTGTTTACTTGAAAATTTGGTGTCCGTCTGTTCGTGTCCGTGCGGACATCCCTATGTGTTTGTCCGCATGTGTCTGTTTTGAATACGGACGGACACGGACAACACAAACACAAATGGACACATACATTTTAACCTTAAATTTTGTCACGGACACAGACGGTTACGGACGTGGACACACTCTATCCGCACCCGTGTCCGCCCATCTGCCGAACGATCAAACCTGTCCGTGTCCGTGACGGACAAAATTTTGTGTATGTTTGGACAGAAAAAATGGACGGACATGGATATCCGAACACCGTTTACACCCCTAGGCACTGTCCCTCGCGGTCTCCCCTATCGGCAGCGCTCTTCCCTTGCAATCTCCCTAGTGGCGGAGCTCTCCCCTCGTGGCGGCGTTCTCCATGGCAGATGCTTCGACCTCTTCCGCCCACCAAGAAGAGGTAAGTACAACCTCCATTTTTTATAGTAAAAGTTACTTCCTTTCATGATTACTTGATGAATTAGCTTTTTCCTGCTCTTGGCTTATGCATGTCGAGGGCTTCATGTATTGTATAATATTGCTTAATGGGTTGTGATGGACAAGAGTAATAGTTGTGTTGGCTTGCATGTGTTTGTTTTATGATGTTTAATAAGTTATGATAGCTTGCGAGGTGTCTACATGTTCAACTGCTTAATGGGTTGTGATGGAAACATGTAGCAGATGTGTACAACTTGTGATGGGCAAAGTTGACGGTTGGGGGTGTTGGTCATGAGCTTTGATGGATTCGGTGACGTTGTTCTTCTGTAGAGTTGTGATGGATAAGAGTAATGGTTGTGTTAGGTTGTATGTGTTTATTTTATGATGTTTAATAGGTTGTGATAACTTGCGAGGTGTCTGTATGTTCAACTATTTTCATGAATGCATTTATGGTTGGGATGGAAACGTGTAATAGTTGTATACAACTTGTGATGGGAAAGTTGAGGGCCTCGTGTTGGTCATCAGCTCTGATGGATTTTGGTGACGTTGTGATAGTTCTTTCGTAGGGTTGGGATGCATTGGTTACATGATGGTTGTGTTGAGATTGCGTTGTAGTTGTGTTATGGTTGCGATGAAGTTGTGTTTATTCCCTAAATGCATTTGGTTGTGCTTCATGTGTACTTAATATTGCATTGCATTACATTTTGAAGATTGGTAGAGTTGAGTGCAGATGCTCAACTTCAAAAGTGCTCCACCTCATCCCGGATTTGAAGGGAGGGGTGCACGAGCAACTAATGAAAAATTGTTTCAAAGTCTTCTTAGAGATGTCAGACACAATGGCATGTCATTGTCTAATTGGCCACATGCTGGTCAGGAGGGAAAGCGGCTTAACTTTCAGAATTGGCAGGCGGTCAGCCACTGTGAAGCCGATAGATGTGAGTATGATAATGTAGTTGCTACTGCACGATGGATTTGTAGTTTGAAGGAAATCATCGTAGCGCACAAAGGCCCCCACCTTCTAGGAGAGGATGTTCGTTGGTGTCAGAGTAAGTAGGATTACCACAAAGATGATAAAGGAAAAGTTTGACAACAAGAAGTTAAAGGTAAATGATAGGGCAAGGTTAGCCTTGTTGTACTGCATTGTTGTTTTCTTCCAACCCAGGCCAGGGGATGTGGTTGACGGCAAGTTTTGGACAATGATGGATGAGTCCAACCTTGCCACATTTGATGCATATCCCTGGGCTAGGGATGTCTACAATGCGCTTTGGAATGACATTAGTAACGCCGATGAGGATAAGGAAGAGAGGAAAGATTGATACAATTTGTTTGGTTGTGGAACTGTCTTATAGGTACGTTATATCTTATGCCTTGTGTTCACCATTATAAGTTGTGGCTAATTATATTGTAGTTATGTGATTATTTCTTACAGTTTATGCTGTGAATATGTATGTATGTGTTGATAGGAATGTTGTGATGCCATATTATGATGATCATTGTACATTGTCTTTACGTATGTTATTGTGATAGCCCTTTTAGTGTTGTGATAGTGTAAATATAGGTTGTGATAATCTTTTTAATGTTGTGATGGATTATATGAAGTGTCGGACATTGAGCTGTGATGCTATATTTGTAGGTTGTGATGCTTGTTAGATATCATATATTCTGTTGTGATGGTATAAATGTATGTTGTGATGGTGTAACTGTAGGTTGTGATGATCTTTCTTTCGGTTGTGATCTATGTCAAAATGTAGGTTGCGATGGTGTAACTGTAGGTTGTGATAGAGGTTATGATAGATTATATGCATGTCGAACATTGAGTTGTGATGATATACTTGTAGGTTGTGTTAGATCTCATCTTGAGTTGTGATGATATGTCTCTAGGTTGTGATAGTGGTTATGTCCAACATGTGAATAAGCTGATATGGTTGTGTTAGATATCGTATATTGCATTATGATTGACTTATGCATGTTATGATAGCGGGATGCCTTGATGTTATAATTTGATTTGGATATTCTTGCCACATACACTAACTTCCAACGTCTTTTTAGTTCGTTGTGAATGGGTTGTGGTGACTTATACATGTTGTGATAGGGGATTGCCTTGAGGTTGTGATTATATTGTTGTGATAACTTATACATTGTTGTAGTGGCTTATGCATGTTGTGATACCAGGTTGTCTTGATGTTGTGATTGCATTGGGATAGACTTGTCACATACACTAACTTCTAACACCTTGTTAATTCATTGTCATTGAGTTGTGGTGACTTATGCATGTTGTGATAACGGATTACCTTGATGTTGTAATTTGATTTGGATATACTTGCCACATACACTAACATCCAACACATTGTTAATTCATTGTCATTGAGTTGTGGTGACTTATGCATGTTGGGATAGCGGATTGCCTTGATGTTGTAATTTGATTTAGATATGCTTGCCACATACACTAACTTCCAACATCTTTTTAGTTCGTTGTGATTGAGTTGTGGTGACTTATACATGTTGTAATAGTGGGTTGCCTTGAGGTTGTGATTGAATTGGGATAGGGTTGCCACATACACAAACTTTCAACACCTTTTTAATTCGTTGTGATTGAGTTGCGGTGACTTATACATGTTGTGATAGCGGGTTGCCTTGAGGTTGTGATTGCATTGGGATAGGCTTGCCACATAAATTAACTTCCAACGTCTTCTTAATTCGTTGTGATTGAGTTGTGGTGACTTATGCATGTTGTGATAGCGGGTTGTCTTGAGGTTGTGATTGCATTGGGATAGATTTGCCATATATACTAACTTCCAACACATTCTTAATTCATTGTGATTGAGTTGTGGTGACTTATGGTTGTTGTGATAACGGGTCTCCTTGAGGTTGTGATTGCATTGGGATAGACTTGACTCATAAACTAACTTCCAACATCTTCTTAATTCGTTGTTACTGAGTTGTGGTGACTTATGCATGTTGTGATAGCGGGTTGTCTTGAGGTTGTGATTGCATTGGGATAGACTTGCCACATACACAGACATGCATTACCTTGTTATTTCATTGTCATTGAGTTGTGGTGACTTATACATGTTGTGATAGCGGGTTGCCTTGATTGTAATTTGATTTGGATATGCTTGCTACATATACTAACTTCCAACATCTTCTTAGTTCATTGTGATTGAGTTGTGGTGACTTATACATGTTGTAATAGTGGGTTGCATTAAGGTTATGATTGCATTGGGATAGGGTTGCCACATATACTAACTTTCAACACCTTCTTAATTCGTTGTGATAGCGAGTTGCAGTGACTTATGCATGTTGTGATAGCGGGTTGCCTTAACGTTGTGATTACATTGAGATAGACTTGCAATATATACTAACTTCCAACACCTTCTTAATTCGTTGTGATTGAGTTTCAGTGACTTATGCATGTTGTGATAGCGGGTTGCTTTGAGGTTCTGATTGTATTGCGATAAGCTTGCCACATACACTAACTTTCAACACATTCTTAATTCATTGTGATTGAGTTGTGGTGAGTTATGCATGTTGTGATAACAGGTTTCCTTGAGGTTGTGATTACATTGAGATAAGTTTGTCACATACATTAACTTCCAACATCCTCTTAATTCGTTGTGATTGAGTTGTGATGACTTATGCATGTTATGATAGCGGGTTGCCTTGAGGTTGTGATTGCATTGGGATAGACTTGCCACATACACTAACTTCCAACACATTCTTAATTCATTGTGATTGAGTTGTGGTAACTTGTGCTTGTTGTGATAGCGGGTTGCCTTGAGGTTGTGATTGCATTGGGATAGACTTGCCATATATACTAACTTCCAACACATTCTTAATTCATTATGATTGAGTTGTGGTGACTTGTGCATGTTGTGATAGTGGGTTGCCTTAAAGTTGTGTTTGCATTGGGATAGGTTTGCCACATACACTTAACTTCCAACTCCTTAATTCGTTGTGATTGAGTTGTGGTGACTTATACATATTGTGATTGCATTGGGATAGGCTTGCCACATACACTAACTTTCAACATCTTCTTAATTCGTTGTGATTGAGTTACGGTGACTTATGCATGTTGTGATAGCGAGTTGCCTTAAGGTTGTGATTGCATTGGGATAGACTTGCCACATACACTAACTTCCAACACCTTCTTAATTCGTTGTGATTGAATTGTGGTGACTTATACATGTTGTGATTGCATTGGGATAGGCTTGCCATATTTACTAACTTTCAACACCTTATTAATTCGTTTTGATTGAGTTGTTGTGACTTATGCATGTTGTGATAACGGGTTGCCTTGAGGTTGTGATTGCATTGGGAGCGGGTTGCCTTGAGGTTGTGAATACATTGGGATAGACTAGCCATATATACTAACTTCCAACACATTCTTAATTCATTGTGATTGAGTTGTGGTGACTTGTGCATGTTGTGATAGTGGGTTGCATTGATGCTGTAATTTGATTTGGATATGCTTGCCACATACATAAACTTCCAACATCTTCTTAGTTCGTTGTGATTGAGTTGTGGTAACTTATATATGTTGTGATAGCGGGTTGCGTTGAGGTTGTGATTTTATTGTTGTGATGACTTATGCATTATTGTGGAGACTTATTCATGTTTTGATAGTGGGTTACTTTGAGGTTGAGGCATTGTTGTGATGACTTATGCATGCTGTGATAGCAGGTTGCCTTGAGGCTGTGATTGCATTGGGATAAGCATGCCACATACACTAATTTCCAACATTTTCTTAATTCATTATGATTGAGTTGCAGTGACTTATGTATGTTGTGATAGCGGGTTGCCTTGAGGTTGTGATTGCATTGTTGTGATGACATTGAGTTGTGGTAACTTATGCATGTTGTGATAGTGGGTTGCCTTGAGGTTGTGATTGCATTGGGATAGGTTTGTCACGTACACTAACTTCCAACACTTTCTTAATTCATTGTGATTGAGTTGCGGTGACTTATGCATGCTGTGATAGCAGGTTGCCTTGAAGTTGTGATTGCATTGGGATAGGTTTGTCACGTACACTAACTTTCAACACTTTCTTAATTCATTGTGATTGAGTTGCGGTGACTTATGCATATTGTGATAGCAGTTTGCTTTGAAGTTGTGATTGCATTGGGATAGGTTTGCCATGTATACTAACTTTCAACACTTTCTTAATTCATTATGATTGAGTTGCGGTGATTTATGCCTGTTGTAGCGGATTGCCTTGAGGTTGTGATTGCATTGAAATAGGTTTGCCACATACACTAACTTCCAACATCTTTTTAATTCGTTATGATTGAGTTGCGGTGACTTATGTATGTTGTGATAGCGGGTTGTCTTGAGGTTGTGATTGCATTGTTGAGATGACTTTGAGTTGTAGTGACTTATGGATGTTGTGATAACAAGTTTCATTGAGGTTGTGAATGCATTGGGATAGGTTTGCCACGTACACTAATTTCCAACACCTTCTTAATTCATTGTGATTGAGTTGCGGTGACTTATGCATGTTGTGATAGTGGATTGCCTTGAGGTTATGATTGCATTGGGATATGCTTGCCATATTTACTAACTTCCAACATCTTCTTAATTCGTTGTGATTAAGTTGCGGTGACTTATGCATGTTGTGATAGCGGGTTGCCTTGAGGTTGTAATTACATTGAGATAGGCTTGGCACATACACTAACTTTCAACACCTTCTTAAATCATTGTGATTGAGTTGTGGTGATTTATGCATATTGTGATAGCAGGTTGAGTTGATGTTGTGATTGTATTGAGATAGGCTTGCAGCTACCACATACAATAACTTCTAATAGCTTCGTCATTCATTGTGATTGAGTTGTGGTGACTTATACATGTTGTGATAGGAGGTTGTGTTGAGGTTGTGATTGCATTGCGATAGGCTTGCTGCTGCCACATAAAGTAACTTTCAGTAGTTTCTTAATTCGTTGTGATTGAGTTGTGGTGAGTTATATATGTTGTGATAGTAGGTTGCTTTGCGGTTGTGATTGCATTGCGATGGACATTTACGATATGAATCATTCTACAAACTATAAAGTAATGTAAACATTATAATTACAAGCCATAAAAAATCAAGTTCTACCGAATGTCATCATAGAGGTTAAGTTCATTACAGAAATAAAGTTCATCGGTACTCTAAATCCACGTTGATTGGTTGCATGCACGAAGTCCGATTGATCCCAAGGCCATTGCAACGACTGCATCTAAATTGTTGGAAATGAGCTTCAACACCAAGTTTTGTGAAGAATGAGGGTGATACTTTTTCCTTACCCCTCCGGCACATGTATGAAGCTTTTGATACTCATTCACCACAAACAAACCTGAAGCTTGCTCCAAGCTCACATTCACTTTTCACTGGTAATCTTCAACCCTACACGACGCCATAACCCGATGCTTCGTGTTCTTCAAATACTTGAAATAGAAGTTCTTGGCAATAGAGAATTTTTTCAATGCCTTCCTCACTTCAACTTGGTCTTTAAAATGCTGTCCAACCCCCACCACGTTGTTATCCCAGACTCTCGAACATAGTGGTGTTGGCTAACTACTACCACTTGTGGGAAGAGGATTAACCTTGCACTCATACACACTGCCCTGAGAACTCATGAATGGTCGTTGATCTCCATCATGGGTCACCAGCACTTTACAAAATCTTCCACGGAATAACTCTCTAGAGTCAGTCATTCCCTTATCGGATATCAAGAAAGTCAGCTCATACACATCAAGGTACAAGTATGCAACACTCAAATTTTTGGGAGGAACGTTGAAGGCATCAACAATTTTTTCCACAAATGAACTCAAAGTTTAATTCTCTTCTAGTGACAACGCCGTGCTTTTACCTCCAACTATCTTCACAGTTCCATCGGGACTGGATTCAATACACCCACAATAGTAGACCAAAATTTTAAGTTTGCCTGCTTCATCCTAGAGTTATAAAATAAATCAGAAGAATACAACATAGGTCACAACTTACGTAGTAGCGCTATCACAACATAACATCACAACTCATGCCAACAATCATCACAACATTAATTACAACAATCACAACCAAATTCTAAGCCAACACAACTGAATCACAATATTCATTGCAACTGAAACTAATAAACATCACAGCCAAAGTTACATGCCATCACAATATGTCTATAACTAACACACCAAGCGATAATACAACATTCCATCACAACACATCTACAAGTCATCACAACCTATTTACACATGACCACAACCTATTTTAGAAATCATAACTTCGTCATCACAACATATCTATATATTATCATAACCTCTTTTACAATTCATAACTTAAGCTACTCGACCTATCATCGCTACTTAGACATTCCAGCAATGACCAGACATATAAAATGACAAGAAAAATAGTAGCTTTCCTACTTACTTTCAATTTTTTCGCCGCATGAGTTGTGCTGGTATGTCCACTACCTTCGTCTGCAACCACTGTTTGGGTTCTGCCAATTTGTCCAGCATTATCATCTTCGCTTTGGATGCCCAGAATGTTGTTGTTGGAGGTGGCTGCATCCATTGCAATTACTTTTGCCATCTCATATACAAGGAGTAGTGGAAATCTGAAGTCACCAGAGGAAAAGAGTCGGACTTTAGTGGTGCGTCGGACCACCGAATGAAGGTCTTTGGAGCTCCTCTAATGGTAGATGACTGCTACAAGTGAGATGAGAAGTGGAAATCTGAGGTCACCAGAAGAAAATGGTCATACTTTAGTGGGGCGTCGATGGGCCACCAGATGAAGGTCTTTGGAGCTCCTTTAATGGTGGATGACTGTTACAAGCGAGATGAGAAGTGAAAATCTGAGCTCTCCAAAGAAAAGGGTCGAACTTTAGTGGGGCATTGATGGACCGCCAGATGAAGGTCTTTGGAGCTCCTCTAATGGTGGATGACTGCTACAAGGGGATGGGGAAGAAAGGGGAAGGGGATGAGAAAGGGGAAGGGGATGAGGATGAACCACCAGATGAAGGTCTTTGGAGCTCCTCTAATGGTGGATGACTCCTACAAGGGGATGGGGAAGAAAGGGGAAGGGGATGAGAGGGGGGAAGAGGATGGGGAAGGGGATGAGGATGAACTCCGTCTAGCAGGAGAGTGAGGGGCTGTTAGCCCCTCTGTTATGGCCATTTTGGTCATTGACCATGCTAATTTGCTAAAGTTTAACCACTTTAGTCCTGAGGACTAAAATGGATAAACTTTAGCAAGTTAGACTAAAACGTAATTTTTCCTTTTTTATACTTAAAATTTTGGGATAGTTTCATTTAGAAATTTATTTTACCCTTTTAACCAGTTTGAGCTAGGTAAAAAAATTGAGAGTTCAAAATAGACCCAAAGGGGATGAAAAAAATATAACAAAAAAAGAAATCACGTGAGGGGGCAGGTGGATGTTTTTATTTTAGTGATAAAACTACCCACAAAAAAGCTTGAAAGTTGAAAAGGTAATAATGGCCTTGCAACCACCATACCTGAAGGGGACGTGCATTTTCCCTCCCTGTCTTCCTCTTTCCAAAAACCATATCTTCTTCTTTCCAACAGAACCGCTTCCCTCTTTCCGCAATGCAACCGCGCCTCGGCCGCTACATACGCCCCTCTACTCCAACACCGGGGGCCTTCGGTGGACGTGCTTAACCGGACCATCTCCTGCATTGTCTTTGGAGCTGGGTACAGGAGGTCAGCTTATTGCCACGAGGGGAAAGTTAGACACATAACCTATGTGTTCGCTTAGTGCAGCGCGAATACGATTCTGGAAGATTGCTATGTTTGTCTTCGAAACTCTGGAGCGAGTATCTTGAAGGAATGTAAGGGAAAGCCTGAGGAAAAAATCTATAGGTATAAGTGCGTGGTTTTCTACCAGAAGAGGCCCTTCTAGGACGAGGTTCTTGCGACGAGTACTGTGCAAGGGTTTGGAAATTTGGCTCAAATTGGCAACTTCTTGGATGAACTAATGGGGGATATAACGAGTAAAAACGCGAACTTTGCTGTTAAGAGCAGCGATGGGGAGGTGTTTGGGCTGGCGCAGTGCTGGGGAACTCCACGAAAGGCTTGCAGGGATTGTCTGGGAACTGCACGGGATGCTCTGGAGGGGATTTGTAAAAGGAGCGCTGAGGGAAGAGTGGCCTATGACAGGTGCCTGCTTCATTACCAAACCCACCCATTTGATTCCCAGCTTCAAGTAACAACTGCTTAAGCACCTCAATTCGTGAAGTCTGTAGGGTTTCCTCCTGTTGGCAGTAAGTTTTTTCCAAAATCTTGAATTCCAAAAGGCTAGATTTGGGTTTTTTTTATATAGGAGACTAGATTTGGTCTTTGTACAGATGGATCACAAAGGCTACTTGTGTATGAATACATGAAGAACAGAAGCTTGGATGCCATTATATACGGTAGGGTCAATATGTTTATCAAAAGCAGAACCAACATCCATTTCTAATTAATATGCAGTGATGATTATGACATTCCTATCTCCTAAGACTTTGAATATGAATAAATTTATCTCACTAGACCTATTTATTATTAAACAGGGAAGAGCGGCATATTTCTCAATTGGCCGATGAGGTTCTAGATAATCCTCGGCATTGCCCGAGGAATACAATATCTTCACGAGGACTCCCATCAAAGAATTATTTGAAGGGTAAACAAGCCGCAACGGAAGCGAATTTAGGATTTTTATCCGTTTGATGTGGGTTCTCAAAAAAGGGTTTTTCCTTCAAACAACAAATAAAGCTCAAAGATTATCAAATTGGAATCACTAACCTTCGGCCTTTGTGCCTACGAATCACTCCACGGATTAGAATATGTCCGAGAACACCAAATCCTTCACCGATCGAGTGTAGAACGTTGTGAAAAGCTATATTCCCCGAATTAGCTTTTTCACCCAACGAAATCAAGATCACCAAATCAATTGCGATTTCAACCAAAAGTCGCCTTTTTCATCAGCATTGAGGGCGTCCCCTCCATTGCCCTTAATAAGGCATAAATCAGTTACAAAATCATGCCAATTTCGGTTTCCCGAAATTGCTCAACAGATTTCCAATATGGTGACTCATATTTGACAATTCCATTTTGGTCGTACCAAAACAGCTAATTCCAAATAAGTGATTTCCGGATCGGTGATGATTACAGTGTCTCTTCCAATTTAGTGTGGACCAGGCCCACGGAAGCCTAACTACTCCACATGCCTATACTTGCAAGAGAGAGCCGACTCCTCTCAATCAAGACAAGTAAAATGGGACAAGAACCCATATTTACTTACATCCCCCACTATGGGTTCTTTGTTCATATTTGCGATCCACAGTGACTCGTGCACTAGTCCTGTCGTAATCCAAAACTATGAACATGTTTTACAAATAGATCCGTCGTTAAGGCCTTCGTTAACGGATCAGCTAACATCTCAACTGTAGGAAGATGACTCACTGTCAACTTTCCCCGTTGTAGCATGTCAAACACATAAAAGTAATGCACCTCTATGTGCTTAGCTCTTGAACTGATCTCCCCATTACGGAGTGTCGACACAGTTGCCAAATTATCACAATAAATTTGGACAGGAGCATCAGTCCACTGTTCTAGCTGTAACCCAGCTAGAAACTCTTTAATCCAAACTGCCTCGGAAGCTGCTAAACTGCATGCAACAAACTCAGCTTCCATCGTGGACTTAGTAAAGCATTTCTGCTTCTTACTAGCCCATGCCACGGCGCCGCCACCAAGCATAAAAACATAACCGGTAGTGGATTTTCTGTCATCCTTACACCCGGCATAGTCCGAATCACTATAGCCTTCCAATGACAGGTTCTCAGCCTGATATGTGAGTTTCATATCCTTGGTACCCAGCAAGTATCTGAACACCCGCTTTATAGCTTGCCAGTGTTGCATACCTGGGTTAGCCTGATATCGACTCACAAGGCTTACTACAAAAGCCAAATCAGGTCGAGTGCAGTTCATGGCATACATCAAGCTGCCAATAGCCTGCGCATATGGCACAGATTGCATCTTCAGACGTTCCTCGTCTGATGCAGGTGCCATTCTTTCGGACAAGACTGTCCCTTTATAGATGGGCGAATCTATGGTCTTCCAACCAATCACGTCAAAGCGTTTCAAAACACTCTCAATGTACGATTCTTGAGATATACTTAGCCTCCTCGCTTTTCTATCTCTCTCAATCTTCATCCCGAGGATGTAAGATGCTTCACCCATATCTTTCATTTCAAATTGGGTCTCGAGCCATTCTTTAAGACTGAGAATCATACTAGAGTCATTCCCCATCAATAATATGTCATCTACATATAGTGACAATATCATAAATCTACTCCCATCTCTAAAGGAGTATACACAATGGTCATAATCATTGGCCACAAAGCCATATTCACTTATCACCTTGTGAAAAGTGAAATACCATTGTCTTGGCGATTGTTTCAGTCCATACAATGATTTAATAAGTTTGCACACTTTAGTTTCCTCTCCGGAAACAACAAACCCCTCGGGTTGTTCCATGTAAATCTCCTCCTCTAAATCACCATTTAGGAAGGCAGTCTTTACATCCATCTGGTGCAACTCTAAATCTAAGTATGACACAATTGCCAACAAGCATCGGATCGAGATGAACCTGGACACTGGAGAATAAGTCTCCTTGAAGTCTATGCCCTCTACTTGTGTGAAACCTTTTGCCACAAGTCTAGCTTTGTACTTCTCTATTGATCCATCAACTTTGAGCTTCTTCTTGAAGATCCACTTACACCCAATGGGTTTCCGTTCATCTGGTAAGTCAAAAATCTCCCAGACTTTGTTCTTCAAGATTGAATCCATTTCCTCTTGAACAGCCTTCCGCCATTCCTTGGAATCTGGACTACACATCGCCTCCTCAAATGTGACTGGATCACTAAGTACAGGTTCATCTATCGATATCTCATCTTCACCAAGCATGGCATAGTAATCCTTCAACAAAATTGAAGGTCTACGCTCTCTTGATGCTCGAGTTTCAACATCCTCATTGGATGTGTTACCTATCACTTGTTCATTACTAGTGACAGTAACTTTCTCTTTCTCAATTTCAAAGAGTTCCACTTTATGACTAGGAGTTTTAAGGTCTATATCTTCCTCAAGAAAATAAGCATCTCTAGACTCTATAACCCCCACTGTCCCATCATCATGGTGTACTACAAATCGATACCCTTTCGAATGGTCACAATAACCTATAAAATTATATTTTATGGTCTTGGGATCCAACTTAGTTCTTAGTTGATCAGGCACCCTCACATGGGCCTTTGACCCCCACACTCTCAAGTTCGAAAAGTTTGGACGTCTTCCCGTCCATAACTCATATGGGGTCAATTTGATCGACTTAGAAGGTATCCGATTTAGTACATAGACAGCAGTGTCTAGTGCTTCACCCCAAAACTGCGTTCCTAGTTCAGAGTGGTTTAACATGGACCTTACCATGTCCATCAAAGTCCTATTACGTCTTTCAACAACTCCATTCTGTTGAGGGGTATACGGTAAAGTATATTGATGCACTATTCCTTGGTTTGTACAATAGTCCTTGAACAAATCAGATGTGTACTGACCACCTCTGTCTGTTCTCAGAACTTTAATCTTCCGTCCTAATTGGTTCTCAACCTCAGCCTTAAATTCCTTGAATTTTTCTAAGGCATCGGACTTTCTCGATAACAAGTACACATAACCATATCTTGAATAGTCATCTATGAATGTAATGAAATACATCATACCCCTTTGAGTCTTGACGTTTATAGGCCCACAAATATTTGAGTGAATGACCTCTAAAAGGTCAATTGCTCGCTGTCCTTTCGGAAAGGGTAGCCTAGTCATTTTGCCAGATAGGCAATCCTCACACATGCGCAAATTATCACTTATTCTAGGTAGTAACCCACTACCCGACATTCGGTGTAATTTTGTCGCATTCACATGACAAAGGCGTAAATGCCATAACAATGCATTATCAACAACAACACAAGCAACATACTCAGAATCAATCATTTCATTATTAGCAAAATCATTGGATACATCAAGTTTGAATAAACCATCAACTAAAGAAGCAGTAAATAAAATATTATTCTTCTGCCCCACAGTTCCCTTGCCACCCTTGAACCTGATTTCAAATCCCTTTTGAGTCAGTAGAGGGATTGAAATCAGATTCCTATGAATAGTAGGTGCATACAAGACATCTGTGAGGACCAGAGTGTTTCCTCCTAAGAGAGGAACACGAACAGAGCCAATCCCCAGCACGTCACAATAGGTGTTATTTCCCATGTAGATCTTGTGCTCTCCGGGACTAATCTCTTTCATCTCAGCAAAAGACTCCTTTGCCATTGCCACATGACGGGTTGCAGCCGAGTCAAGCCACCAACCTCTAGTGTTAGTGTTCACAATCAGTGCCTCAGAAATCATACAAACTATGTCCTTTCCTCCACCCTGCTGTTTCTTTTTCTCGTTGCCCTGGGAGCCATTAGGACAATTCCTGCTAAAGTGACCCATCTGGCCACAAGTAAAGCAGGCTCCCTTCTTCTTGTTCTTGGCCTTGTCTCCACCCTGGAACTGAGGCTTCTTTCCTTTCCTCTTGAAGTTCTTCTTTGAAGTGTCAGCATAGGACCCACCTTTATTAGAGCCAACATGGTGAGCAAGGTTGGCAGATACATTAGAGGCCCTCATATGCTCTCTCCTTTCCTGCTCCAAGCCCAGCTTGGCAGTAAGGTCATCGAGAGTGAGTTTCTTGTCACTCAGGTTCAACGCCACCACAACTGCTTCCCATGATGGAGGGAGACTAGTGAGTATCGTAGACACTTGGACCCCCAATGAAATTGGATCTCCAAGCATCTCCAACTCACTAGCAATAATGGTCATGGCATTTATGTGCTCTAGCACATTCTTGCCCTCCTCCATCCTCATGTTGGTATAGCGAGTGTGGAGCAACCTGATGTGTGCCTCAGTATGCTCTCCATACCTCCTCTCAATGGCCTCATACATTTCTTTGGCCGTTCTGTGCTTCTCAAAAAGCAACTCCATCGTAGGCTCCATAAAGGTAAGCATCGTGGTCCTTGCACGTGCATCCTCCATCCGGAACTTCTCGTACTCTCTCTTTTGAGCAGCAGTACTCTGTTCACCCGTAGGCTCAACAACTTGGTCTAGCACATGACCCAAGTCGTCAAGGAACAGAATGTGACGGATGCGCCTCTTCCAGGTAACAAAATTGGTGGCATTCAACTTTTCAATCTTTGCCAACTCACTGGAGACCATTCGGGAAGCCATTGCAACTTTTATGAAATCAGCAAATGTTTCAACCAAATTGAAGATAAAAATCTTCAATCAATGGAACAGGATAATTAGTGTAAAAACAGCACAGTTTGAATCACTAATTAACTATCAACAAACATATAATCAAGTGGCAAAAATACTGCTTCAATATTAATTAGTTTTTCAAATTTTATCCCTCCGATCGATCGTGTCAAATACCCGATCGATCGCAGCTTTCCGCTATCAATTTTGCACAAATTACAGTAGATACAATCGATCGCAATTCGTGCCGATCGATCGTTTCCCTCTTTCAAAGCAACTCAACGATCAATGCCGATCGATGCCGAACGATGGCGATCGATGCCGATCGAAGCCGAACGATGCCGAACGATGCCGATCGAAGCCGATCGACCGTTTTCCCTTTCAAGAGACTTAACGATCGATGCCGAACGATGGCGATCGATGCCGATCGAAGCCGATCGACCGTGACCAGTCGTCTTCTCCGATTTTACTTTCGAGCGATCGATCGTTCTTGACGCCGATCGATCGCGACTGTAAAAATCGAGATTTTCAGTAGGCAAAAACCGCGAGGAAAATCCCCACAAATCTCTTGGAACACTCACACCACAACGGATCCAAGGCTCCGATACCAATGAAGGGTAAACAAGCCGCAACGGAAGCGAATTTAGGATTTTTATCCGTTTGATGTGGGTTCTCAAAAAAGGGTTTTTCCTTCAAACAACAAATAAAGCTCAAAGATTATCAAATTGGAATCACTAACCTTCGGCCTTTGTGCCTACGAATCACTCCACGGATTAGAATATGTCCGAGAACACCAAATCCTTCACCGATCGAGTGTAGAACGTTGTGAAAAGCTATATTCCCCGAATTAGCTTTTTCACCCAACGAAATCAAGATCACCAAATCAATTGCGATTTCAACCAAAAGTCTCCTTTTTCATCAGCATTGAGGGCGTCCCCTCCATTGCCCTTAATAAGGCATAAATCAGTTACAAAATCATGCCAATTTCGGTTTCCCGAAATTGCTCAACAGATTTCCAATATGGTGACTCTTATTTGACAATTCCATTTTGGTCGTACCAAAACAGCTAATTCCAAATAAGTGATTTTCGGATCGGTGATGATTACAGTGTCTCTTCCAATTTAGTGTGGACCGGGCCCACGGAAGCCTAACTACTCCACATGCCTACACTTGCAAGAGAGAGCTGACTCCTCTCAATCAAGACAAATAAAATGGGACAAGAACCCATATTTACTTACATTATTCACAGAGATATTAAAGCGAACAACATACTCCTTGATGATAAATTTCAACCAAAGATAGGAGATTTTGTTCTGGCCAGGTTCTTCCCTGAGGACCAAGCTTATCTCATCACTTCATTTGCAGGGAATTTGTAAGTTCATAAAATGGTTACTAATCATCTAGCCTTTCTTTATGATTGTTCTGATTTGAAAGTATGTACAGGGTAAATAGATGTTACTTTTTGAACCATGTTTCTGCATGGCATGTTCATTAAAATCTGTGATACCTAAGAAGGGACTTGGTTATTCATCATTCATTTATCCTAATGTCATCTTAATCTATTTTAGAGGCTATGCAATTCCTGAATATGCAATAAGAGGGGAACTCTCTGAGAAGGCAAACATCTACAGCTTTGGAGTTCTGGTGCTCGAGATCATTAATGGTCGCAAAAATACAGATCTATCTTTACCTTCTTAAATGCAATATTTCCCTGAAGTCATGTATGAACCCCCTCTATTAATTAGCATGTCAAATTTTCATTGTAAATTATTTTGCTCTATCAATTTAAGAAGCAAATGCCATCACAACATCACCATTGCAGGCATGGTAGTTCTACGATAGATTGGAAGTCATGGCACTTGTGGATCCCAAGCTACTTGCAGACAAATTTGTGGGTAGTGAGGCATTAGTAGCCATTCATGTGGCCTTCTTGTGCATGCAGCCACATCCGACCTTATGGCCTCCCATGTCTGAAATTGTTGCTATGTTGACACACAAGGCAGACAACATCCCAACCCCTGTCAGACCAACGTTTACCCCTTGGCAGACATTCCTAGACTACAAAACTCGCCATTTTCAAGTCAAAAAGAGATAAGTAATAGTAAGAGTGAATAAGAACTTGAAATGAAGTTTACCATGAAGGCCAAAGTCCATAAGTAATATGTGGTTATGGCAGATTTATCACTAAGTTATGATATAGTTATGACAGGTTCATATATGATTTGGAATATTTACATATGTGAATTTTGTGACTGCTTACTATGTGATTATGATTGTTTTATGACAAACTTATGCTATAGTTCTGATATGTTAATTGCATTTGTGAAGGTTGTGATAAGTTAATATATGATTGTGAATATTTGTGAATTGTTTTGTTTATCTTTTTTTAATGTTGCGATGCGATTGTGATGGGTTTGCGATGAGTTTGTGGTAGCTTTACGTTGAGAAGCAAATGTAGACACAAGTATGTGTGATTTAGTCATTACATTAGGTTGTGACAGGTTAATTTGTGGTTGTGAATATTTATTAACTGTGTTGTTTATCTTTTTTTAATGTTGGGATACGATTGTGTTGGATTTATGATGCGTTTGTGGTAGTTTTATGTTCAGAAGCAAGTAAAGGCACAAGTATGCATGATTTGGCCATTACATGAGGTTGTGACAGGTTAATATGTGTAACCCCCAAAAAATTGGTATGTTTACTAAACTGCTATTTTAGGAAACTGGTCTAAAATAGAAAAGTTTTGCTGCCTGTGTAGATTTTTGGTCTTGTCTTATAATCTGGTATGTGAAATTATTATTTTGATGCATGTGGAAGTGTGAAATTGATAGACCAGATTAAGCAGGAGAACACCTGACGCTAGGAGTGGGGCCAGGTGCCAGGGTGTGAGTACATAGTGTTAGACAAGTTGATATTTATTATGATGTATTTGAAAGTGCTCTTTAGTACTAGAGGAGGGGGGGGGGGGGTGAATAGGATAACCACTTAAAAGCTCTCACTATATTTTACTAACAGATAATGTTAATTTAAACAATCATTCAATGCAACATTCTCTTATTAGCAAGTAATTAGAAGCGCATGAGTGAGAGAGACTTATGAGGTGTGGAATGTGTGTGTGTAACAATATGCAGGACGGGCAAACACAAGCAATCACAAATATTTATAGTGGTTAGCCGGTAAGCAACTCGCTTCAACGGGTACGTCAACTCTCAGAGCACCTAATCCAAGGAACCTCCGACATCCACTAAGTGAGGGTTTTTAGCTCACCCACAACATCATACACTTACCGGTTTTGCTTGGATCACCGGGAACCATACAAGAGTGAATCCACACTCACTATAGGTCACACCGACCCAATTATCTTAAAAGGGTGGTTCGACCCTATGATCTACACTGCAATCTAACACAAGTGATTTATACTTGAATTATGCATTTTACTACACCCTAAACTTATATTTATGTTAGTTTTTTATTATAGTTTAGTGTTATCTAATATAGTTTTAATTTTTTTTTAGGAAAATAGGCATAAGCTGCAAATGTGGTGTAACATAACTCCAATGGTTGAATCTTTATTACTTCGAGTGCATATCTCTGATTGAACTGATTCAAGCTTCATGTTAAAGTTTAAGAAGTCAGCTTTCCAACGCCACCAACCGCGTGCAATTCGGAGTTCGGAGCGGAAAGTTATGACATTGGAAGATTTTAATACAAAAACATGAATAGTAACTGATCGATCGGCACATTGACGCGATCGATCACGAAAATGAGATATACGCGATCGATCAACACCTTTCGATCGATCGTATCTACTGGAGTTTTTGAATGAACAGTGCGTGATCGATCGGCATAATAAGCGATCGATCGCTGTATTCGGCAAACTTAAAACAAGACCTATTTTGAGTCGGAATTGGAAGAGGGTTTCGTGGTTTCTCTTCACCCCTATATATATGCCTTAAGGGGAACGTCTTGGGCATTAGAGATTATATCTTGGACACCTTGGAGGTTAGGGAAGAGAAGAAGAAGAAGATGATGAAGATGAAGATGCTTGTTTCTCTTCCAATGCTTGGCTAAACTCTGTCCAAGGCGTAGATGAAGCCCGAATAGATTGGTTGTATCATTTTCTTTCTCTCATCTTAACTTTAACCTTAGTTGGTGTATGAATCTTTGTTATGCTTTTAAAGTTAATTTATTGAGATTTATTCTATGTGCTCGAGAGAGGCTAGAGTGAATTCTTATGAGTTTCAATCTAAGGAATACTTGTGTGTCCGACAAAGAACTTAAGTAGACTGAGGTGTCATATATTAATAAAGTTTCATTGATTTATGCTCGAGATAGATAGATCACAGTTCCATGTTGTAATTGCTTTAACATTTGAGAGGAGCGCATGATGATTTGAATCGACAAGTATATGACCAAAAGGAATATGTTAGCCAACTAGGAATATGTTTTCTAATTACATACTCTTATCTGTTATCCCATGCTAATGTATCTAGAGCGTGGTGCATGGCCGTTCTTAGTTGGTGGAGCGATTTGTCTGGTTAATTCCGTTAACGAACGAGACCTAAGCCTGCTAACTAGCTACGTGGAATTCATATTCCACGACCAGCTTCTTAGAGGGACTATGGCCGTTTAGGCCACGAAAGTTTGAGGCAATAATAGGTCTGTGATGCCCTTAGATGTTCTAAGCCGCACGCGCGCTACACTGATGTATTCAACGAGTCTATAGCCTTGGCCGACAGGCCAGGGTAATCTTGTTAAATTTCATCGTGATGGGGATAGATCATTGCAATTGTTAGTCTTCAACGAGGAATTCCTAGTAAGCGCGAGTCATCAGCTCGCGTTGACTACGTCCCTGCCCTTTGTACACACCGCCCGTCGCTCCTACCGATTGAATGGTCCGGTGAAGTGTTCGGATCGTGGCAACGTGGGCGGTTTGCTGCCGGCGACGTCGTGAGAAGTCCACTGAACCTTATCATTTAGAGGAAGGAGAAGTCGTAACAAGGTTACCGTAGGCGAACCTGCAGAAGGATCATTGTTGATGCGTACCAAAACAAGATCGACCGAAGCGAACATGTGACCCCTTGTTCTTTGCTTGTGTGCGAGGATTGTGGTCTCGGTGGCTCTCCAAGCGCGTCGGGCACCAACGAACAAAATCTAGGCGCAGTCCGCGCCAAGGAATTTTCTTAATTGATTGTGGTGGTCTCGTCGCCCGTTTGCATCTCGTGCGTCGACGGGTGCGACTCGGCGCATCAAACTATAATGTCAATACGACTCTCGGCAACGGATATCTCGGCTCTCGCATCGATGAAGAACGTAGCGAAATGCGATACTTGGTGTGAATTGCAGAATCCCGTGAACCATCGAGTCTTTGAACGCATGTTGCGCCCGAGACTACAAAAGAGAGAGAGAGAGAGACAGAGAGAGACGATAAGCTAGTTTATTTTATGGTGGATTCGAATCCTTGGTACTTTTCTACATTAGTAGAATTCAATTAAAGTAGTTAAAGTTAATTGCTTTTCATAGATTAAATTAAAACTACAACTTTTCTTCTCTTGAGTTTAGTAGATTATTCATCGTCCCTAAGGTTTGACAACCCTAAATACTCACTGTAGTACAATTGCCTTGTGCACTTGCAATGGTTTAATATTTAAACGATCAAGTTTTTGGCACCGTTGCCGGGGACGGAAATCAATAGTTTGCCAAATTCTTAGCGTAGTTAGTTGTAGAGTAGTTTAGTTTTAATTTAGATTGCTTTCTAGTGGCTTAATTGCATTTTTCTTCTTTTGCAGGATTGAGAGAGGACGTAGAACTCTCGCCAACGTTGGAAGGGCCACCCCTGCCCTTTGTACTTTCTTATCCTTCTCTTTTAGATTAATTTTGGTGCTTGGTGTTTTACTTTCATTTCTGCGACTGCCTGCTCATGCTAGTTGTGAATATTAGGTTGCTAGTTGTGGATATCTAGGATCATTGCTTGCTAGTTGTAGATATTTAGGACTGCTACAGGTTTTGTTTGATTGTGATTGTGCATGCATGGTCGTCGTTCCCTGAACCCTGACCTGACCTTTGATCATGATCCTGAGCGCTTGTCTAGAATCCGTAGAACTCATAGAAATCCGATCCCTGAATCCCATCCTATGGCAGACAACATGAAATTTGGGGGTGGGAATGGCCTAAACCAGAATCCAGTAGTGCCCCATATTCGTACCTTATAGGACTACTACCGTCCCACAACCTATACCTCCCCCTCCTGCATCTTCTTACCTGACAATGTGGCTAATTTTGAAATTAAGCCCAACATCATCCAAATGCTTCCTACTTACCATGGCCAACTGAATGAGAACCTTTATAGGCATCTACAAAATTTCCTGGAAGTCAATACCACTTTTATGCTTACATTGTTTGATGACCAAGTGCGTCTCAGGTTCCCTTTCACCCTGAAAGATAGGGCCAAGGAATTGCTTTACTCCCTATAACGTAACTCCATTACTACTTGGGAGGCCGAATTCTTAAAGAAATATTTTCCTGCAGGGCAAACCAACAAGATTAGAAATGAAATCATCACATTCACTCAGCTCCCCAATGAACAATTCCATGAAAGCTGGGAAAGAATGAAAGCCCTACTCCGGTCGTGCCCACACCATGATGTGCCCAAGTGGCAACTAGTGTAGAGATTCCATGAGGGTGTGTGTGATTAGCACAAAACCCTAATTGATGCCTCATGTGGAGGCACATTCATGAAAAAGGCCCCAGATGATGCTTGAGATCTATTAGAGGACCTGAGCGAAAACTCCTTACCTGCATAGCGCAACCCTCTACAGATCTGAAGGCCACATACTTAACAGGAATGCCTCAAGGGGAGGCATGTATGATGTTAAAGCCACAACGAGCTTAGAACACTAGGTGACATCTTTGACAGAGAGGTTTGACCAATTTTTCTCTCAGTCTTCACCTTATACTCAATTCTCTCAAGATGCCTGTACCATCTGTACCAGCCCTATGCATACCATCATTGATTGCTCTTCAGCCTCACAGTATCCAGACTTAGTACAGGAGCATGTCAACGCTGCATAGACCTTCCCGAGAGCCAACAACAATCCCCATTCCAATACATACAATCCTGGGTGGCGAGATCACCCTAATTTTTCTTGGAGACAACCTAACCCAGTGCCTATTTCCAATCCGGCCCCAAGACAGGACTTCCCAAGCCAACAGGCTTACCAACCAGCCTTAGCCCCATTTGGCCAATCCACTAGGCGACCGACCTTAGAAGACCAAATAAGCCAAACGCTAGCCACCCTCCTTATTGCCGTGATTGAGATTAAAACTGAACAAAAGGAGATGAGAGTAGAGCAATGGAAAAATAAAAAAACTCATTAAAGCATCATTAAATCTAATCAAATACTAACATAAACATAAGTTTAGGAGCTAATAAAATACATAATTCATGTATAGATCAGGGTTTAAGCAAAGTAGGGAATTTTCCTAGAAGGACATTAACTAGAGCAATAGATCTTGTAAACCAAGGGTAGAGGGCTTGATCACGCGTCACCATAAGTCTTGAACCTTTGAGCTTGACCCTTGTTGTCTTCACTTTTTATTTTAAGTGATTTGCATCGAGCTGATCTATACATGAAATATGCATTTTATTATCTCCTAAACTTATGTTTATGCTAGTGTTTGATTAGAATTTCTACTACTTTAATATAGTTTTTTGGTTTTTATAGAAAACAAGAGTTATACATAGAAATAAGGTGAAAAGTAACTCAAATGGTTAAATTATCATAACTTCGTGTGCAAATCTCGGATTGGACTGATTCAAGCTTTATGTAAAATTCAAGAAGTCAGCTTTCTAACGCCACTAACTATGCACAATTCGGAGTTCGGAGCATAAAGTTATAGCCATTTGAAATTCATGAATAGTAACCACGATCGATCAGTTATCAATGCAATCGATCGCCTCAGCCGCAAAAATAGTGTATTGAAGGAAACGATCGATCGAACCTCAAAACGATCGATCGTATCTACTGAAATTTTTGATCCACGTAAGACAATAACTATGACCAATCGGTATCATACGGTGTCGATCGCCAAAGCGATCAATCGGAGGAAAATAATGAAGGAAAAGTGATCGATCAGTAGGCGATCGATCGGCAATACGGAGCGATCGATCGCCGTGTGCGGAAAACCGAAATAAGACCTATTTCGACTCAGATTTGGAAGGGGACTTCGTGGTTTCTTTTCAAACTTATAAATAGGCATTATGGACAAACGTTTTAGGCTATCTTGAAACCCTTAGAGAATCTAGAGACACCCTTGGAGGCTAGAGCAAATGAGTGACGAAGATGAAGAACATGATGGTAATTTCTCTTCCAATGCGAGGCTAAACACTTTTCCAAGGCGTAGATGAAGCCCAATAATCTGGTTATATAATTTCTTTTCTCTCATCTTATGTTTTTACTCTAGTTGGTGTATGGATTTTATTGTGTAATCATTGTTAATTCATTAAAGGTTTATTCTATGTGCTCGAGAGAGGCTAGAGTGAATTCTTGTGAGTTTCAATCCGAGGAAGACTTGCGTGTTCGAGAGGAACGTAAGTAGACTGAGGTGTTATAAAGGAATAAGGTTTCATTGATTTATGCTCGAAAGAGATAGACCACAGTTCCATATTTTAATTGATTTATATGTTACGTCCGGGAGGAGAGCACAATATTTTGAATTGACAAGTATATGTCCGAGAGGAATATTCTAGCCAATTAGGAATTTATTCAAAAGAGAGAGAGAGAGAGAGACGATAAGCTGGTTTATTTTGTGGTGGATTCAAAGCCTTGGCACTTCTCCATATTCATTTAATTAGTTAAAGTTTATTGCTTTCTTAGATTAAATCAAACTACAACTTTTCTTTCACTTGAATTTGGTAAATCATTCATCCGTCCCTGAGGTTTGACAACCCTTTTATACTCACTGTAGTAAAATTGCCTTGTGCACTTGCAAGGGTTTTAATTTTAAATGATCACAAGCACACATCTTTGAGTCTTGTCCATTGATATATGTCTTCTTCATTATTGTAGTGGGCTTTTGAAGTAGCACTTATTATTCCAAGTTATTTGCCTTGAGCACACATCTTTGAGTCTTGTCCATTGATATATGTCTTCTGCATTCTTGTAGTGGATTCTTTGAAGTAGCTCTTATCACTACAACAAGAAATAGCTTTTAACGACGGCAAAAACCGTCGCTAAAAGTACCGACGGAGTCGCAAGTGTATTTTTATCGACGGTTTTAAAGACGAACTCTAGACTCCGTTAGATGCCAATTGCGACGATTTTAAGTCATTTGTCACAGATTTTATCTGTTGGTACAGACTTCGAAAAAACCTGCCAGATTGAGCGATGGAAACAATCTGTCGGTAAACAAAATAACATCCAATGTATGTATTTAGCGACGGTTTGGTCAGTTGCAAATTACATAAAAATTAAATATTTTAAATAATTAAAAATTTAATAAAAAATGCTTTTAAATTATTTTCTTCATTCATAAATGACATGTTCACAAAGCAGAAGAAGTGAGTAATGTTGACAACTTTACAAATACAACTTTATATGGCCTGAATTGGGATGAGATTCAAAGAACCCAACAACAGATTTATATAACTGTTCCTCATCAAATGGCTTTCACAAATAGCCATCCATACCACTTTTGAGGCATTCCTCATAAGTTGCTTGAATAACATCTGCAGCCATGGCTAAGATAGGCAGGTGCCACTTCGCTTTCAAGCTTCTCCACCTGCTCATTTGCACCATCCTCCATCTCCATTGGTCGAATCTGCCTGGTTGCCTCAAACCTGCAATGGAATACAAAAATAAACCAACCTTCAATTTTGAACATCAGAACAACTTGGTTCAGTTAAGATGAAGATCCATGTATAACAGGTTTCTACGATCTAGTTTTAACAGCATGTTCAGTTGCATGCCAAGAAAAGTCTCTTATCACGACTGTCTATGCATTTGATCGGATGGCCATGTTTAAAAATTCATTTCCTGGCAAGCAAGGAAATGCCTGGCAAATTAAGCGGCCTAAATTGATGCAAAACAAATAAATCATATTTATACAGCAGATACTAGTAATAGGTAATTAATCGATTGCTTATATAGCAAAATCGATCTCATATGCCACACATACCCATCCATTTCTGGCATCTGAACATCCATGAAGCAAGCATCAGACTTATGTGGGAACTGAAGCAAAGCCAGTGCAACAACTCCACTCTCAGCACACTCAACTTTAGCCCCATATTTCTGTGAGGCTCCAGCTGCAACTCTACGATTCACTTTGTTGGCATGTACAACTAATATGTTCTTCCCTTGAAGCAAGCCATGTAGGGCCGCAGGACCCTTGAACATCTCTTTCTGCTTTGCTCCTTGACATTTCCCAAGCCAAGCACCTGTTGAAGAAACACAACCATCAAGCTTGCTCTAAACAGCTTGATAATGACTCTGTCATCAAAACCGACAGTTTTTGCCTTTTCAGATTCAACAGATATAATGCTATTAGCAAGAAGGAATGTCTTCAGAAATCTTTGTTCTCTACTATTTGGCCGCACAGATCCTCCATGATCTACTGTGGAAATCCAAGAGTCCTTCTCAACCAGTATCATATCTGCTTCCCCTGTTTTATTATCAGAATGAAAATTTCAAATCAGAAAACTAAAAGGTTCCACTAATCAAAGAGTCAATCATGCACTATTTTTAGAATAAATATATGTAAAATAAGGTGGATGGTCATTGGCAGCAAGTGATTGTTCTTCAAAATGAGAGGCCACCTTGGCCAAGTAAATAATCTATTCTCTACATCCCACACAATATTGCAGGCCCAAAAAGGAAATCGCCATTCATATTAGACAACAAGAAAGAAGAAATAAATGAAAACAGCATGTTTCTGAAAAAAAAAACCATCCGCCTGACACCTTTTAAGACCCGAGAACTTAGCACATTATGGGCACTAACTGGTTTCTACAACCAATTGTTACTAATATAAGAAAAGCCCTTAGGCAAAAATGAAACATGGAAATATGAACTTACCAAGGTCCTGAAAACTTATTATGTTCAGAAATATGTCCAAGTGCGGAGTCAGCCACAATTCCAAGCCTTTTTAGATGGTATCCTGTTACAGCACCTCTAACTGGTCACCTGTCAACCACAATGGCTTTCATCCCTTTGAAAATTGTAGAAAGCATCTCAGATGGGAGTCTTTTCAAATCACTAACAGAATGTTCATCGCATTTATTGAAGCCAATAGTGAATGTAAACGTGCTTCCAACATGAGGCCGACTAATAAAGCCTATCTCTCCATCCATAATTTCTAGATGTCGAACTGTCTGCCTGCATAAAAGGAGTAAACACCCGCCCTTGGGCGTGCAAAGGGATTCCAATCCCTGTATCTTCCACACTTACAATCAAGTTAACAGTATCAGAAGAATCATCAAGGACTGCACAAGATTCTTTGGATTGCAGTAGCTTAAAAGCTTCCCCATAATTTCTGTCATCTACTGCCTCGTAACCACTTAAAATTGTCACATAATCTGCTCAGTAATTTACCTTCTGCATCACCCAGTTTTCCTCTTGTTAAGCTTTCTTCAGCTTTGCCATCTGAGACCATTTTTAGGTTTTTCGCCAGATGAACTTGGACAAATATATGGCCTTGTTCTGTGAACTGTCAATGACCACACATAATTGTAAATACATTAAAATGCTTAAGCTATCAAAAAGAGGCTTTTTGAAGTAAGTGTTGGCTACATGATATCATTGCCCTGGTGACCAACATCAGAACAAAACTCATTACTATTTTCATTCAATTCACAGAATATATAGTTATTCTTCTGATTGCAAAAGTCAAGGATAGCAATGCATCCAAGTTTGATTAGAAAAATTTGAAAGAAAACAACACTTACTTTCATAGAATTATTTACAAGATTTGACAAGAATTGAAGGGAAAAGGTTGACTTACCTAAAGCACTTAAAATTGGCATGCTTGAGGCAAAAGACCTTGTATGCAGTGTGCATCTCCCTTCTTATCAATGAAGCCCTTTGTTATGGTGAGGGTCTCTCAACAATGAATACCCACTACAGCATAGAATTATTTATAGCATAAAATTATTTAATCTGATTACAAGTTTACAAACAACACAAGGCATAATATATAAGGAGCCCACAAATTAAACCATAGAAACCACTAATGTGATCTAAGTATTTTACTAACACCAACATAAGAAAACCAATTAACATATATTATTAAAGGACAAATTAACATAGTCTCTCGCGGACTAAATTCCTACTGTCTTTACATATGGGCCTCCACTTGTCATCCAGTACTTGCATCGCAAGATGTCCAGTGTAGTCAACGGCTTCATGCATAGCCTTGTTGACAGCCTTTCCAGGGGGTCTCCTCTGCGATGAACCTAGATAGAGTAAAATTAACCTTTAAGAACACAACTACAACTTTGAATATCAAGAGACAACACTTATTACCTGCATGATTTCCAGAAACTTGTGAGTCTTCAGAGGACTCCCCGTCCTCATCTTGTGCCACTACCTTTCCCATGCATCCTCCAGGAGCCATTTCTATACACAAAATTAACGTAAATAACTTGTAGATTCTTCAAAGTTGAATGAAAATATCATAAACACTGCTAAAATGCTCAATAGTGATTAATCATAAAGAATAGTATTTTCTATGAAATTTTAATCTATAGCCAATGCATGTGACTTAAGATGAAAATACCCAAGCATCACAGCTATTTACAAGAAATAACCCTTCAATGAATCATGATATTGGTGAGAAGAAGTTATAATCACAATTATTTAATTATGGTACAAATCATGACTCGCACCTACAATTATAAAATTAATCTCTATCCATGCTACCACATGTATGGCCTACGAGATGACTTTGCTCAGATCATTTCGAACCCCAGACAGACTTAACCGGACCATTTGGGGGCTTGGAGCCAAGAACTCTTTTCCTCTCTTAAGCTCCAATAATGAAGGTAGTATTACAACTTTAAAAGAAAGTTTATACTATTACCAAACTTATAAAGAAAGAAAGAAAAATTAAAACTACTTGATATCTCTACCCAATCTCAAATTCATTTAACATGATTGAGAGTGCACGCTATGAAATGGGACCACCACAAAGAGTAGCCAGATCATGTTCTTGCTACAGTAAAGTCCACTGAGAAAAATCACAACCTCGTACAACTGAAAGAAGAAAGGCACAACTTTCATTATCTGCGCACAACTGAAAGCCTCGTGGCAGAGCGATTTGAACAAAGAAGGGTGAGCACACAACATACCAGAAAGAAACGGGGAGGAGCAATTTGAGGCGATCTTCGTCCTTGGGGGACCCAATCTGGGTTAGTCAGGTGATTGGCGAGAGAGAGAGAGGGGGGAGTGAGGGAGAGAGAGAAAGAGGCAAGGGAGAGAGAAATGAAGGGGGCAGATGATGGTGGGGGAGGGGGAGATTGAGATATGCAAAGCCATGGGAGGGATTTTGCTGGAGGGAGGGAAAAGGTACCACGCGCGCGAGATGGGCAAAAAGCTCTTTTTTATCTGTGCCAAAAGGAAGCGCGAGGGAAAAGGTACGCATGCCAGTGTGCTCAAAGACGATCTGGCCCATTGAGTATTGATCTACAGAGGTTACAAGCAGGCACAGGGTGTGAGACGAATTGACACCTCCATGCCCCTCTATTAACGTCCACCGCTGGATCCAATTCCAATGGGCCAGATCATTTTGACTCATTAAGGCACGTAAGCCTAATATCATACATACATACATACATATATGTGTGTATGTGAAAAAAAATAATGTGTCGCGCGCGCGAAGGCTGTGTGGTAAGGGTGTTCACGGACGCAGATAGACATGGACGGATGGTTGTCTCTATCCGTCCATAATCTTATCTTGGGTTGTCCAATCCGTCTGTGTCTGTAGTTATCTGGTCTGTGTCCGTCCGTCATTGTTCATGCAAACAACGGACGTCCGTGCAAGACACACAATGTACAAGGGGTCCTAATTTTGGTGTATCTACTTCCTAATTCCTATACTAATTATAACATCAATTTTTTCTTCATAAAACCATCTATATTCATAAAAATATTTTCTTACATGTAAGTTCAATGTCTAATTTTGCATCAATTGTTCGTAAAAACATTCATAGTTCATAAAAACAAGGGCCCATATATAAAAGTTAACTGACACGGACAACACTTTATCCATGCCCATGGCACCCTATTAGAACGAACATATAGGTATTGTATGTGTCCCGTCCGTTGTTCGCATGGACAGTCCGTTAAACAATGGACAGACTAATGGACATGGACGTCCGTGAACACCCCTACTTTGTGGCTTGTGGCATTAAGATTTCACGGTGTGGTGCGTGGTCGAGTGATTCAAATGAATTAAGGGGCAGCTTGAATAGTAAAACGACAAAGAAATTGAAGTAAGATTCATATGACTCTAAGAAAAATGAGAAGTTCGAGTGGATGGTGTGATGGCCAAGGCACCGCTTCTTGAATCGGAGGTCCGGAATTCGAATTCCCACTCTGTTAGGCACCTAGTACCCAAAGATTATATCCCAATTTACCCCGTGCGTGTTATGGGTGGGCTTGTATGCACTTAAGGTTGTTGGCAGTGGGATACGTGCCCTAAGAGGTAAGTTGCCTTGCCCCTTCTAGTCGGGTCCTAATGACTTGGACACCCCTCATCGAGAGAGGGGACAATTAACCTCTTAGAGAAATTTTCAATGAAAATTCTGCAAGTTTCAACGCCTAGATAAATAGCATTGGTCGGTGCACCATTGATTCTCGATGTCAACTGCTCAGGTAAAGTGAGGGTAAATCCTGCGTGGCATTCCAAAGTACTAAATTATTCTCTCCTTCTTGACCTTGATGTGCCCCGTGTATGTTGTGATAGCCTCTGTTACACATATATATGGCTAAAGTGAACGAGGTAATGGACAAGAAGTGAAATCTAATGGGGTAGCTTGCATTGGTAACAAAATTTTCATACAGTGATATCTGAGGTTGCAACATAAACTATAGATATATTTTTCTTATCATATGACAGAAACACTCTAAGTAATCAAAAGTAATAAAATGAACAGAGCTAACAATATTGAAGATTTGAATAATCTGTACAAATTTTTATTTAGATTGAATTTGCTTGTTTGATATATCTATGTTCGAAACATCAATCTCAATTAATCCATCATAATGGATAACGGCAGCTCTCTCGACCTCCCTTCGGCACAGAGCAGGATCTTTTCCCAGCCCTCTCGTGGATCCTGTGACTACCCCTGCTTCAAGATTGAACCATGATTTGCAGAAGATGGCTTAAAATCATCTATGCTCCTAATTACAACGGTGGCTATTCCAGGGGGATTTGTTAAAAATGACAAAGCGATTGCTGGAAGATTCAGAGCATCAGTCACCACATGAAAGACTGTTTTCTTTGGATCCTACTCCAAAACACAAAAAAATGCATCAGATAACACTAAAAAAAGGTCAAATAACTGCCAAGCTGAAGTGATAAGCCAGCTAAAAACCAAAGCTCTATATCTTAAGCCAACTGTAAGCCAAAGCTTTCGTAATGGAACTAGCGCAAGATTGCAACTCTATCACAAAGCAACCAAAAAGAAGCACATATTGAAAATGTTGTAATGCAAAAAGAAACAAAACTTAGAAAACTTAATTAATCTCATATTATGGACAGTGTTTGTAATTAGCCCGTACCAGTAGTAAATGGGGAGAGCTGTACATAAAAAACTTAATTCATTAAAAGTTCTATCATATTTAATATTAAGGTCAGTCTCCCAAGTGTCCAAATATTATCAGGCTGTCACGCCCCGAATTTCAAAACCTCGAATAATGCGAGGAAGCACTAACTCAATTAAGGTCATGAGGCTGAAACCCGGGCCGTGACCGAATACTCAACACATACGATCCCATTCCAGAATGCTTAACTAATATCCGTTATATAAAATTTTAAATAATAAAACAAACTACACTATTACAATAATCCAGTCAACAATTCATTAAACATCAAAATAAATTCAGCACACAGGCTGATAAGTTCTCTGCGAACAGAAAATAAAAACGATAAATAAATTCACATCTTATCAACTTCCGTCATCGAGCTCCAAACATGAACCTTGCTAGTTCTTCTCCACTTTAATTCTGGCATCGAGAGATGCATGAGTATTTCGAAAGAAATACCCAGTAGGAGCCAAGAAAGAGCCAAGAAAAACCCACAACAGGTAATAAAATAGAATACTGTAGAAATGAGCATTAAAGACATAGTTAAGAAAATCAGGTAGAGTAAATACAGGGTTCACTTACCTGCTCAAAATCAATATCAAAGACCATCAGCTGTCAAGAATGAATAAACATAACTCAGTTCCCAAACGTACAGAGCGTCAGGAAGATCAATAAGAATACTGACTCCAAACATTCAGAGTGTCGGAGATAACAATTTCTGCTCTCTGTTTAGTCCACTTCCCCTATGGACATCAATACCAGATCATCCTAGAGGTTCTACAGAGGAACCCGGCCATGCGTCTAGGGATGCTGGCCCCATCGGTGCTTACGGGCACAATGGGCTAAGATTGTAGACTTTCCGTAATATCATACAGTCTAAAGCGCACGCGTTGCCGTCATCGGCTGAACTACAGAGGTTCATATATCATCTGAGATCACAAAGGATCTAGCAATGGCTCGTGAGCATACTATGAATCCAACTAAGAGTGTTCATCAGAACTCCTAGTGGAGAACCAGTTTACATGGAACTGAATTCATCTAGAATCAACCAGGGTTCTCTCAAACCGAGACCCAGACTATAATCATCAATGGAAGACTCTCAGAGGAGTAAGACAATAACTTTGTCAAGGTCATCAGAAAGGACTCATATCGGAGTATTCAAAACTCTTAGAATGATCAACATCGGAGGACTCCAATCATGACTCATCAAGAATCGAGATACTAAATCACCTCATCGTACTTAGCCTCTAGATATGACAATTCCCATGCACAAGAATTTAAGGTCACCAATATCAGGAATAGGTCAAACGTGGTGCACAAAGTCTTTTGGATTTGTACGAGAGAATTCCTTGAACGATAGATTAATTAAGGACTTAGACTCAAAGAGACAATTAATTTCGGGCAGAACCCATGACTCACTGTTCATACTCATATAATCTGATATTACTGTACCCTGTACCCTCAGAGTCTTACAATATAATAATTAGGTCGTAATACTATGTATACGTATACTTATAGTGTATAGTATCCAGCCGATTTAGGATTTTAACATGAACACAGTGTTCTGCCCCATGCAAAATAGCTGAATTCTAACCACTACCACTGTTTATCCAATACGTATTAAATTCTAAAATTTTTATCTAAGTTAGACTTATCTGTCTAGTTTCTAACCCATCTAATTTCATAATTTTCTGAGTTTTATATATTTAGTTATGAATTTCTGATAACTGCTGGTCGGTGCAGGAACAGTCCTGGCCGAGAGCAGTTATCTTAATCCACTTTAATTATCTGCTGATTAACTCGTAATTAATTACTTAATACTACTTACTGACATAAAGAATCCACTCTCTAAGTATTTTACAGAACCTCTTCAACTCTAATTTCACATAATTTTCTTACAAAGAATTCAAGTAAGACAATTAATCACAGACACTGGTCAACACCAAATACAATCTGACATGAATCCCAGAAGGTAAGCTGAAGCATCAGAGGCAATAGAATTTAATTTCATAAGAGCTAGATCAAGAATTGTATAGGAATCTCAAGTCGATTATCAAAATTGGATCGAGAGTACTAGTATAGTATGAAACGACTCGATCGATCAATAAAGTTGCAATCTTTTTCTGGACAGAACACGAAATGAAATACAACAGCAAGATATGACATAGATCGATTAGTATAACCTCATGGGAATGCATTCTAGGGCTTCGTACGTGAAGAACAAACATGTGATACACAAAAGAAGCATTTTTTTATCATGCATTAAGCATACATGCATATTCAAGACAATTCTTTGCTTGAAACCATATTAATATCCAATCATCGAAATCATACTATTATATCAGCATGAAAGAAGGATCATACTCATGAGAATTCAGAGAAACAAATTGTGGTAAAAATAGTGCATCCTACCTCTTTGACAATTTACAACTTCTACGCGAGTTTCGATCACCGGTTGCACCACCCTCGTTCTCGTCGAATCACCACTACCACGATCCCTTGTGGAAGGAAAGAAAGTTGCTGGTCGAAGGAGGAGAAGTGAGGAGGAGAAGTGAGGATGAGACCTCTGCTGGTTTGCACGACTCCCCAAAATGTCCAAAAGGTTGCCGGCCCTTCTACTAGTGAGTTTAAATAGTAATTACCCTATTACCTTTAGACGAATCACCACCGTGGATCCTTATATCATCCAAGGGCCACAAATAGACCAAGATAAGAGAGGATCTTCAATTAGAGCGTGGTAACTCCTCAATTACTCATCAGTTACGATCCCAATTAGTTAGAAAATTAAGTGCAATTAGTTAGTTTCCATAACTAACCCACAATCTCCTCCTAATTGAATTCAAATTTGATACGGTTTTAATACTTACCTAGGTTAGATCTCCACCGTTGATCATCTTCCAATCCAACGATCACCATAAGGTCCAGCCATGAGAATCTCCACTTGCCAAGATGTGCTCCCCAATTATCTCATCATTAATTAGAGTTTTCCCCCAATCAAGGTGGTCTACAACCCTAATTTTCTACTTAAGGCAGTTTCCTCAATTAGGCCAATCTATCACCTTAGATCAAATCTCATCTAATGGCTGAGTTTCATCCTCTAAAAGGCATGATTTATGCTCCAACGTGGTTGCCCTTATCCCTCTAAATCAGTTTCCTTGATTTATGGTTAGTTACAACTTCTTAATTGGTAGAGAATTTGAATAATGGAATCGGTTACCAAATTAAGAGTGTAACCTCCCTAATTCCACTCCAAACATGATCTCCCTCAAGGCCACGTGGCAAATCATCAATCTATTAGCCACTAATCACGTTCAGAATCCAGCCCTTAAGATTCCTTAAATTCTAATTAGAAAGAATCACAAATCAATTAACACACAAACCGGATTTTGGACTAGATATTTATTCCTTTTAAAACCGGATTTGGAAAGAATTCGAAATTCCCTCTTCTCCTTGATTCTCTTTCTCCTAACCAAATATTCACATGCCAACCACGTGCACAGTGCCCAAGGCGCTGTGTCCACGTGGCTCTGGCCCTCAGGTGTTTCTGCGCCTGGTGCGTGGCACACAAATAGACAGCTCCGATGTCCCGCGAATGAAGTGTGCTGAAAAATACTGCACAACTCTTGTACCACATCACTAACTCAATTTAATAACTCAAAATACTCAAATGAGTCTCTACACACTGATCTCATACCCTGGCGCCTGGTCCCCACTCCTGGCGTCAGGTGTACTCAGCCCCTGGCGCCAGGCTAGCCTCAGTGCCAGGTTGAGCCCAGCGCCCGGGCTAGTCCTCGCGCCCTGGTGTACAACCTAGTTTGGTTTATCAATTCCACTCTTCTAAAAGCATCACAAAACCAATTCGACACACCAGATTAAAAGATTTCAAAACAGGTAGCAAAACTTTCTTATTTTAGAATAGTTTCCTTAAATAGCAGTTTTGGTAAACTTACAGAATTTTTAGGCGTTACATAGGCTCTCCATTGATGTAGAATATAAATAGCCTGTGAATTGTGATAATTAAAAATTTCTACTTATCTTCCCCATAAAGAAATCAGAGGCAGTAGTTCTTACCTTAGATGACAAAACAGTGGAATTCACTACAACTGCACAAGAGAGGACATTGTCTGAGAATATAGCATAATGATATAAATCAGCCTGTTTCAATTTTTGCCCATTTGAAAACTCTCTTTCTTCTGGTGGAAGAGCAAAGTAGTCAGTTGTAAGTCTCATAGACAAGCAGTGAAGACCTTTCGGGAAAGTCCTTGCAGTAAGCTGAATTAGATAATCTGCCTGATTTCTCTGTGCCCTCAATTGTTCTTCGGTGTTAGCAGTCATGGCTATGAGCTTGGAAGCCAAGGGGGAACAATTAGAGTAAATGCGGCCAGCTTTGTATAATGTGCTTTCCATGGATCTCATTCTCTGCAAAGCGCTGGGAATTTTCTGGTCTTATTACCAAAACTACTCTACTATTCTTAAATTTCAAATAAATGATTACGAAAAAATACTAATCAGTTTCTTTCTATTTGTCTCAAAATTTGCAATATTATTTCTATCTTTTTCTACCAGCAAGTTCTCTCTACTATGAGAAAGAAGAGATAGCAACTTGCCATTGAAAACCAATAGAGCATCTTGTAGTTAAACATGCATGAATCAACACTTCCCTTGCCACAAATTAACTCCACTGAGGCTACATCAGAGCAAATATCTCACAAGTACTCCATAAAGAACCTGACTTTCCAACAATTGGAACCCAAACTCATCCTCATAGGACAGAATTTGTCATCAGAACCTGTCAAAAATACAAAGAATCGATGAAATCAACAATATTATACCAATCAACAGATACAAATGTGCACACAACAAGAAATTCTAAAATGCCAATTATTCATGTATGATAACAGCTCAAGATTCAACATTTAAACTCATTCCAAGAAACTAAACTAATTCAACAAATTCACTCCATCGAGGCTACATCAAAGTAAATATCTCAGAAATACTCCATAAAGAATTGACTTTCCAAGAAATGGAACCCGCAATCATCATACTCATAGTACATAATTTGTCTGTAGAACCTTCCAAAAATACAAGAAAATAATGAATCGACATCATTATATAAACCAATCCAAAGGTGGACGGAACAAGCATAGTTTACAACGCCAAAAATTTGCGGATGATAATAGCTTGCCAACAAAAGCATGATATTAGCTAGTAGGTAAAGAAAGCCTTAGCTAATACATACCTCAATACCATTCGTCTGAATTCAAAAAAGAGACTAAGCTATAGAATAGATTCAATCCAATGAACTAGCACTCAAAATGACGACCTAATGAAAAAAAGATCACCCTTCTTTTGATGTTGTCTTTTCTCTGTAATAAAGCAAGAAAGAATTTATTTGTGCTTAGAAAAATTATAAATACAACAATAACAAAGGAAAAAGGAACATGGCAGCACCAGATGTTCAGATTCGTCGTGACCTCATCCACCTCAATCAGTCAGCATTAGAAAAGAGGATGGCAATATCAACAACAATGGGTTTAGGGAGGCGGGTAGCAGAAGAGAGAAGAATGACTGGCTCAGCTAATAGGGTGCCATAGACTGACCTTGAGCAGATTGGGAAGGGCAGCAGAGGTGGTGGAGATGGAGGGAGACGACCACGTCTTCCACTTCTTCAAGGCTGACTCCGATGAAGCCCCGTCATTGACCGCCTTGCCGGATTAATCAACACGGGATTGAAAGAGGTTAGAGATTGAGGAATAGCCTCTTCCTCTGGTGAAATTGAAAAATGAGATGGGGTCGATTGTAACGCCCGAAAATTCTGTAAGTTTACCAAAACTACTATTTTAGGAAACTGTCCTAAAATAGGAAAGTTTTGCTGCCTATTTTGAAATCTTTTAATCTGGTGTGTCGAATTGGTTTTGTGATGCTTTTAGAAGAGTGGAATTGATAAACCTGATTAGGCAGTACACCAGGGCGCGAGGACTAGCCCTGGCGCTAGGCTCAACCTGGCGCTGAGGCTGGCCTGACGCCAAGAGTGGAGGCCAGGCACCAGGGTGTGAGACCAGTGTGTATAGACTCATTTGAGTATTTTGAGTTATTAAATTGAGTTAGTGATGTGGTACAAGAGTTGTGCAGTATTTTTCAGCACACTTCTTTCGCGGGACACCGGAGCCGTCCATCTGTGTGCCACGCCCCAGACACAGGATCAACTGAGAGCTAGAGCCACGTGGACACAGCGCCCTGGGCACTGTGCATGTGGTTGGCATGTTTTAGATTTGGTTAGGGGAGAGAGAATTAAGGAGAAGAGGGAATTTTGAATTAATTGCAAATCAGGTTTAATTTGGACTATTTTCGGGAAATTCCTAATTAAGGAAAATTATGCTAATTAATGGGATCATTTTGGACGCCAAATAAGGTGGAATGAAATTAGTTAATGGCATGATTGAGATCGTGCCAATTGAGAATCAATTAGGAAGAGATTTTGGGTTGGTTATGGAAACTTAGTTAACTAATTTAATGCTCTAATTAATGGGAATTGTAACCGATTTGATTGAGATCTATCTCATCCCTGACGTGGATTCCTTCCTTGTGAAGTCAAATCTTGGCCATAAATTGGGTAGCAATCAATGGTGACAAATTGAAATCTAATTTGGAAATTACCTTAAATATGGTGTAACCGATAGAGGAGATTTGAAGCTCCTTAATTGTAGGAAATCCTAACTAATTGAGGAGTTAATTGGGGAAATTAGAGTAATTAGTGGGATTGTAATTGAACGTGATTAATGAGATAATCATGGCAGTTACAAGGCTAATTTATTGGCACATCTTGACTTGGAAAGAGATCTTAGATTGATTTTTCAAATTAGGGGGTTACAACCCTATTTTGAGTAAGATATTGATTTGATTTAAATCCCTACTTAAAAGAGATTTGTAACCGATCTAAATCAAGGGAAATCACGTCCTTGACTTAGATTTTGTGCTGGTGATTGGTGAATCACGGCCCTTGGATGGATTAGTAATCAACGGTGAGGATTTAATGTAATCACCTATGCATCTCCTATTTAAACCCACATGAGAGGAGGCCGTCAAAGACTTTTGGATGCCCTTGGGATTCGTGCCAGCCTTGGATCGAGCAGCCAACCTTCTCTCATTTCGTTCTAAAGGTTCTACATCAGTTTGTGCACTCGTTCATGGAGATTTCGCAAAGAAAATGGGTAATACGCGTAGAACCGATTAACGCGCAAAGAGTATCAGTTCTACCAAGAGGTAGGATGCTCTTTTTCCTACAAAATTTCATATCTTGATTACATCTTATGATTATATATGCTTCATGATTGAGTTATATTCATGTGGAAGTTATATGCATGAATTTCAGTTCATATTCCATGATTATATTGATACGTGTTTGAGATATTGCACGTGACCCTGTGTTTACTTCGATCCATCATCCGATCTAGCACTTAGATGACATCCCTGATTTGATTAATGTATAAAGTTGTGATCTTTCTCAATATTTGGAGGCTTTTATGATCTGTCCAATTGGATTATTCACTTCTTTTATTCGTTATACATCGATATTGAGATAAGTCCGTTTAATCTCATTTCATCCACCATAATCCCTGATTATTCCATGAAATTGCTATTGATTTGTTGATGTTTCTATATGATCACGATCCTGATGTAGTAAGCCAAGATTGAGGAGTCATGTCTCAGTTGATTAAAGAAATTTCGTGTCCGTTATTAATTGTCCATTTCAGTGTTCGAGTCATTGGTAACCCTTGGGACATTAGTATAACAAGAAGTGTAAAACTCTTCATCTAATGAAGTAATCTGATAATTCTAGAATCTTCTTGGTTCTATAAAGAACATAAGTAACATGCAATCAACACTGATAAGTGTAATTAATTAGTTAATTAGACTGAATTTAACAATTAAGTAAAGCATATGATGATATTTGCTCTCGGCCAGGACTGTTCCTGCACCAACGAGCAGTGATCAGAAAATCATAAATAAATATAGACAACTCAGAAAATTATGATTCTGGTTGGGTTAGAAACTAGACACTTAATACTATATGGGATAAAATTTCAGAAAAGGATTCGGGCTCTGTAGTCAGTGACCGCTGATGGAAGTTTGTTGTTATGTACAAGATAGATTACTGTAATTCGTATTAAAACCCTAATTTGGTTTACTACTATACATTATGAGTATATATATATTATAATGATCTGATTTCTATAATGTAAGACTTTGGGTACAGTAATATTAGATTATGAGTATGAGTGGTGAGTTAAGGATTACTGTCCGAAATTACTTATCCCATGTGTCCGAGTTCTTGAACGGCCTTTTGTCCAAGAAATTCTATCACAGATTCAGCACCTTGTGCATTATTGTTGACCAATTTCTGATAATGAGAACCTTCTATTCTGATTCAAGGGGATTGTCATATCTAGGGCTAGGTACGGTGATGCGATTTAGTGTTCCGATTCTTGATGAATCATAATTGGAATCATCTGTTGTTGATCATTCTAAAGACTTTGAGTACTCCTATGTGAGTCAATTTAGATTGTATTTCTTGAGTACTCCTATGTGAGTCAATCCATATTACTACTTTACTCCTCTGTGAGTCAGATTTTGGAAGATTGATGTCTGGGTCTCTGTTTGAGAGAACCCTAGTTGATTCTAGATGATTTCAGTTCCATGTAAACTGGTTCTCCACTAGGAGTTCTGATGAACACTCTTAGTTGGATTCATAGTATGCTCACGAGCCATTGCTAGATCCTTTGTGATCTCAGATGATATATGAACCTCTGTAGTTCAGCCGATGATGGCAACGCGTGCTCTTTAGACTGTATGATATTACGGAAGGTCTGCAGTCTCAGCCCATTGTGCCCGTAAGCACCGATGGGGCCAGCATCCCTAGACGCATGGCCGGGTTCCTCTGTAGAACCTCTAGGATGATCTGGTATTGATGTCCATAGGGGAAGTGGACTGAACAGAGAGCAGAAATTGTTATCTCCGACACTCTGTATGTTTGGAGTCAGTATTCATTATTATTTCCTCCCGACGCTTTGTACGTTTGGGATCTGAGTTAATGTTTATTTATTCTCGACCGTTGATGGTCTTTGATGATGATTATTGTCCAGGTAAGTGAACTCCGTATTTGCTCAACCTGATCTTTCTAAACATGTCTTTATACCATGTTGTCAGCATTTCCTTTATTATTATTATGTTGTGGGTTTTTCTTGGCTCCTACTGGGTATTTCTTTCAAAATACTCATGCATCTCTCGATGCAGGATTCAAAGTGGAAAGGAACTAACAAGGTACGTGCGAAGGAGCTTGATGCTAGAAAGTTGATAGAAGTGGATCTATTCCTTGTTTTTAAATTTTCTTGTTCGTAAGAGAACTGATCAGCGTGTGTGCTAAAATTTAAATTTCATGTTTGATGAATTGTTGACTGGATTATTGTAATAGTGTAGTTTGTTTTATTATTTAAGATTTTTGTATAACGGAATTTGATTAAGCATTCTGGAATGAGATCGTTATGTGTTGAGTATTCGGTTGTGTGTGTCACTTTTGGTTTTAGTACCCAAGAAAATTTGATCGTGACTCTTCAAAACCTGGACAAATATTTTTTTAAATAACCATACAACAGAAGCAAAAAAACAAAAGAAAATAAAAAAGAAAAAAAATAAAATATGAAACTAATCTAACTAGCACAAATTCCAATGAACTTTCAAAGGTTAGTAAATCTCAGGGAGTCCAGTGGTTTAGTCATAGTATCAGCTAGTTGATTATCAGTAGAAACATATTCTAGTGCTACTATATTATCCTCAACTAATTCACAGATGAAATGATGCCTAATATCAATGTGCTTAGTGCGTGAATGTTGAACATGATTTTTGGAAATATTTATAGCACCAGTGTTGTCACAGTATACGCTCATGGTCCCTTGTTGGATTCCATAATCCTGAAGCATTTGCTTCATCCATAATAATTGAGCGCAACAGCTACTAGCGGCAATATACTCGGCTTCTACAGTAGACAGAGAAATAGAAGCTTGCTTCTTGCTATAAGAGGAAGAAGTTTCCAACATAAAAGCATCCACCACTTGTGGATTTTCTATCAACTAAGTTGCCTGCCCAATATGCATCTGAGTATCCAGCTAGAGCAGTATAAGTGTCATATGGATACCAGAGCCCTAGATTTGAGGTTTCTGCTACATACCTAATTATTTGTTTAACAGCAGTTAAATGGGATGGTTCCTTTACATAAACACACTCATGGGTGGATTCTTTATATGCACCCACTCACGGGTGGGTTCTCCCTATATCCACTCATCCATGGTTTGATTTATTTATAGAGGTTCAAGCAAACAAGGGAATTTTCCTAGAAGGACATTACCTAGAGCAATAGATCTTGTAAACCAAGGGGAGAGGGCTTGATGATGCGTCACTATAAGTCTTGAACCTTTGAGCTTGACCCTTGTTGTCTTCACTTTTCATTCCAAGTGATTTGCCTTGAGCACATATCTTTGAGTCTTGTCCATTGATATATGTCTTCTTCATTCTTGTAGTGGGATTTTCTTCTTGTAGTGGGCATTTTGAAGTAGCTCTTATCATTCCAAGTGATTTGCCTTGAGCACACATCTTTGAGTCTTGTGCATTGATATATGTTTTCTTCATTCTTGTAGTGGGCTTTTTGAAGTAGCTCTTATCTTGAGTAGACTTCTTCCTCTTTTGGAGTGAGCTCTCCTTAAACTAGCCTACCACTCTAAGACACTTACAAATGGGTCATCAAATTGACAAACACAATTAGGGAAAATAACTATGACATTACCAGTATTGTTTTGGTAAGTTATCCACATGACGAACCCGAGACGGAGGAACCAGACCACCTGAACGTCAAGTGCACCTGGGTGCCAGCAAGGGGATGAGACTGATGAAGGTTGCATATGGGTGCGACAGATGGGTTAACTGTGTGGTTCGTGGTCTACCCAAGGTGGAGTAACGTGTAGTGTGCACGCGGGACATCAGAGACACACGCACATGGGACTCAAGCCAAGATGCAGGAGACCTGGAAGCAGAGCCACGTGGGCACATGCCCAAGGGCGTCATGATCATGTGGATTATGTGGCACCAAGTGGTCATCAGTTGGTTAAAGTGAATCTTAGTGCAAAGATGTGGGTTGATTTACTCGCGGTAAATAAGGAAAGTACGGAGTAAGATCAGGAAGTTACTATTTCGGTTGAAATTATTTAAGAGAGTAAAATCTTAATTAAAGGAAGTAAATAAAGTCATTAATTACCAGCCAATTAGAGGGGGTCATCACATGAGAGAGGGACGTCCAAAGGAGTTGTGCAAGTTTTGGCAATTTCCTAAATAAGATAGGAGATGGACTTGAATAAGATGGTATCTTAATAAAAGACCACAAATCCTAATCAAAGAGGGATCAATATGCTGGGACGACCTTACACAATTCAAGGAGAGCATTAATTGGAGAGCTGGGATTTGGATTATGAAGGGAACCATACGAGAAGTTATCCTAATTGAAGTAGGGATTTGAGTATTTAAGCATAAGAGAGGGCCGGCTTGTGATTTTGCACGCCAAGCAATTGTGACACCCTAACCCTAGCCTCTTTCCCTTTCCTTCTCCATTGTTCCAGCAGGCCTTATACCATTCTTCTCAATCCAAACCTCGACCGATTCAAGGAGCGAAGGCCTCATTGCGAAGAGAAGAGGAGGAGCTACGCATGGACATGTGGTTTTCGTGCGTATGAGTGGTAGGATGATTTTTTTTCCTATATTCTCTTCTAATGAATTCTAAATGAGTATGATCAGCGTATTGAATGATATTATGACTGATTTTATAGCCTTATATTGCTGTTGATATTGTTTTGTGATCATTTTATAAAGGAAACAAAAATGAATGAGTTATATGCATGTATGTTTGCATCCTTATGATTAATATGTGTTCGATCTTCATGTGCTAGTACTAGAAGGCATCCCACTTCTTTTGGCCATCTCAATACTTTGTTTCATGCTATTGAAGAACATGTTACGTTCTGTCCAAATATAGTTGTCCTACTATTTGATCATTTTACATCCTCGTAAGGCAAGTATGTCCTACATCGGGTAATTAACCCTAATTGTAAGTCAAACGTGAAAATACTATCTCAAGGCATGTGGATCTTTGTGTCAATGCTCTCTGATTTCTCATAATAGCGTCTTGATGATCTGTCAGTTCTTTGTTGGTATGAGCAAATGTCCAGAATTAATTGTCTTATTTGGGTATCATGCATATTAATGAGATAGCACTTGTAAAAACAACTCAGTATGGGAACTTACATCTTAAGTTGGGGAAATTACCTAATTCCATAGCCATTAAGGTCCTGTAATTGACTTAGTAAGTAGGTAATTAAAGTAAGAGAGGTGTTCTTGATCGAAGTAAAGGGTAATTACTACTGATTAATCAAATCGGATTAAGTATAATGCTTTCGGCCAGAACTATTTTTGCGCCGATGAGCTGTAATCGAAAATTCATAACTAATTGTAGAAAAATCATAAAAATAAGCCGTCAACGGGGTTAAAATTTAGACTCTCAGGGCTACTCACAATAATAGTTTTAGAACATAATTCATACTGTACAAACTGTGGTGGTCGATGGAATTGGACTGTTGTGCATATGACAGTTCACTGTGTTTCGGGTTTAAAACACTAGTACATCCTAAGACTAGGAGATATGATAAGATATGGTCATATTAAGCTATTTATATATTATAAGACATGATTAGTAAGTATTACAGAAAAAGTAATTCAATCAAAAGGGTTGAAAGAGTCGAGTTATCCTAAGTGGCGTTGTGTGCCACGAGTCTTAAGCTTTCGTATACAGCTTTGAGTCAATGGAGTTCCAGATAGGGTTTGGACTCTTGAACCCTATTATCTTGTTTACTTTGTGACATGTGAAACTTGTAGTTTGTTGATCCTGGGGATGTTCCTATCTAGGCTACACACGATGAAAGAATTCAATGTAGTGATAGTCTGTTGACACTGTTAGGGCAAAATTTGGGAGTGTGATTTTGTCTCTTAATGTATGTCCATTTAATGTACAAAAATGTATGGGGTATGTGAGAGAAAAATGTGGTATATGTATGAATTGGGGTACATGTACAAATTGGGCTATGTGAAGAGATTGAGAGGAGACAATCTCAAGATGAAGCCAATATAAAGTGGAGTTTGAAGAGGAAGCCACCACAAGATGAAGCCACCAAGGTGAGGAAGGCACCCCAATGTGAAGCTCAAGGCATCTCAAGGAAAATGAAGATTGCAAAAGCCCAAGAAAATGTGAAAGCACACCACAAAGCCCATAAAGACTCTCTTAGGCTCATACAAAACACGTAGGACTAGGGCCCACATCACATAGCTATGGGATCACACAAATTGGGCTCATGTCACTCCAAAAGGAGCCCACAAGTCAAATAGGAATTGATCCCTAACTCTATCCCCTTGAAGCCCATAAAGCCCACAATTGGCCCAACTATCCAAGCCCACCTTCCTTTGGGCTAAGATACATTGGTAATTACCCACATCCTTGGGTAAGGACACAATCATAGGAATGACATTTTTGGTGAATAACCAAAATCCTAAGATTGAGATTGGATAATCCTAGAATGACAAAATCCTAGGATTGAGGTAGGATGAATCATAGAATTGCCAAAATCCTAAGAATGACAACTGAGAAATAACACAATATTCGGAATGGCATTTGGTAAAATCCAAAACATCTAAGATTGAGAAAGGGCTCATGGGTAAAAGCCAATACTTCTAGGGAAAGGACATTCTTGACCTTGGTCCTTCAATAAAATTACCCAACCCAACGTTAAGATCCCTAAGAAGAAAAGGTCCTTGTTGGTAATATCCAACTCTCTTAAGGACCAAGGGCTTTTAGTAAAATCCAAATCTCTTGAGAGATGACAATCTAGGAAAGAGCATTGTAGGAAAATCCTAATGCCATAGGATAGCTGATATGCATAGAATATACACATTTATATGCCTTATTTACCTATTTGCTAGTGTAGTTTTAATAATAAAACATGAATAAAATGGGTTATTTGTGATTAGGATAGTAATTAGGGGATTAATAATTAATTTACTATAATTAACTATTTTAGATGCATTAAAGAATTTAAGGAATTATATTTTTATTATGCGTCTAATTTTGGTTTGGTTTTATTATTACAGGTTTAAAAATGTGGATTGTAGATCGACAGCAGAAGAGTGCATTAGACGTGTTTTGAAGTGCCAAAGTGACCCAAGAGCTGATATCACGCGCATCGAAGATCTGAACCGTTGATGAGTCATTTAAGAGAAGACGGGCGTGAAATTAAAGTATGGACGTGCAGATTTGATCCGGCGGATACGATTGATACAACGGGTTTTATCAAAGCAAAAGAAAAAAGAAAGGAAAAGAGCCGGTTCAATGAACCGGTTTAGTGGAAAGAAAATAATAAAAAAAAAGACAGCCCGAGCCGAAGCTCGGGCGTCTGTTGCAGAAATAGAGCACCCGATCGTTGATGCAGAAGACGCCAGAACCGGCGGCGATGACGATCCACGGCGGCCCTGGTTTCGGTGGTCATGTGCTCCCTTGATTCCACGATGGTTGGGGCTTGACAACGGCGATGATTTCATGGCGACGGTGCGAGCAGCGAAGAGGACGATTGGGTCGAGCTCGAAGGTAGCCATGGCAAGGACGATTAACGGCAGATTGAGCCATGGGCAAAGCACTATGGCGGAGATCTTGAGGCGCCGTAGAAGGTGAGGGATGGAGAGGAACATTGGCGGCGACGGGTCACGGCAGGCGGGAGGAATCGTGCTCAATCGGGAAATCAGAAATCGAAAGGATTTGGGACTCTTTCAAACTGCGTCATGCTTAAATTTGATACGATTTGGGTTCATCCATATCAAAGTCAGAAAGAATTAGGACTCTCTTTCGATCTGTCTATAAAAGCAGTCGAGTTTTTGCTGAGAAAAAGGACGGTTTTTCTGAGAATAAAACAGAGGTTCGTTTTGAGAAGTTGGGTCGTGTTTTTCGTGTTTTCGGTGGTGATTTTGGCCGGAAATCGAAGAGGGGGAAGAGGAAGAGAAATAGAGGAGAAAGCACTGATTTTTGCCCGTGAATAGTGCTATGAACAGTACTGCTACAGTACTGCATATTGCTACAGTGATTTCGGCAGTTTGGGGGAGACGATGAACAGTGCTCGCGCTGCTATAGTGATTTGCTACAGTAAACTGTGAATAGTAAACTATGAACAGTGTTCCTGCAACAGTATTATTGATGCAATTTCTTCCAAAATCTGATTTTTCTTTTCTCTTTAATATGAATAGCAAAATTATTTGTCAAAGCTGGAGGTGACATTATTTGATTAGTATTTTTACGTCTATGAAAGAGCTACTTATTGCTTATTTGATTGAATGTGATGTTTTGATAAAGTCATAATTTATATAATTATTTGATTTGTCGTTAACGTAAGGTACGGCGAATGCTTATAATTCCCTGTAATTATTTGACTGAGCTTGTTAATGATAAATTTTCAATCGATATTTTTATGTTAATGGTTATGATGAACGTGAATGAAATATCATCCGATTAGGTCAAATCATTATTTGAATCTAATTGCGTAATTAAATAGACGTAGAATATTAATTAAATAATTGATCCTTGAAGCTTTGATATCTCTCATCGATTATCTTCGCTATCTCTAGATAATTTTAGTTGAATCTTTAATTATCATTTTAGTAGTTAGTTAAATTACAATTTCTCTACAAAATTTTCTGATAAGAATTTTAATTTGCTGAGTTAAGTAGTTTTAAATTAGTTTGGAATAGATTAATTCTACATCATTCCCTGTGGTTCGACCTTAGACTTACCAAGTATATATTACAATTTGTCAACCTTCTCTTGGGTTTGATCAAATTTTGGCGCCGCTGCCGGGGAGTGAAGTTTAGGATTAGTCTTCCAATTAGTTTATTTCTCTCTAGTATAGTTTAGTTAATTTTAATTATTCTTAGTTTAATTTAGCTTGCTTATTTTGTAGGACAGTTGGAGTATTCCGAGGCTGATCTGGAACAAAAAGCTTTTCATTGGATTTTTCTTCAAATTTGGTAACTTCGTTCCATATCTCTTTTTGAAATTTCTATTGCTTGTGCATGCACTCGTGGAATAGAGATACCAGTGGACGATTGGTTAGAAATAATTCTGCTATTTTGATTGAGAATCCTTTGTTTGAATTTTCTGTTCTATCATACACACCTAATCAAATGGCTGATCAAGGTAGTAACCATGATATTAATAAAAATGAGATTGAACATGATGCACCAATGCGGCCCTTGCGTGATTATCTGCAACCTGCACGCACTAGCACACCCTCCTGTATTATATTGCCTCTACAAGCACATCACTTCACTTTTAAGCCTGGAATGATAAACTTGCTTCCCAAATCCCATGGTATAGATTCTAAAAATCCTTATTTACATTTAAAGGAATTTGAGGAAGTATGTGCAACTTTTGAGCAAGCTTGTAGTGAAGACATTATCAGGCTAAAATTGTTTCCATTTTCCTTGAAGGATAAAGCCAAAACTTGGCTGAATTACCTTAAGCCTAGATCTGTAGGAACTTGGAAAGAACTACAAACTGAATTCCTTAAAAACTTTTTCCCAGTTCATAGGACAAATGCTTTGAAAAGACAAATAACAAATTTTGCTCAAAAACAAAATGAATCATTTTATCAGTGTTGGGAGCGATATAAAGATTTGTTAAATTCTTGTCCACATCATGGGTATGAGAAGTGGTGCACCATCAGTTTCTTCTATGATGGGATGATGCCCTCAATGAAACAATGTGCAAACAATGTGTAATGGGGAATTCTTTGATAAAGACCCTAATGAAGCCCTTGATTTTCTAGATCAAATAGCTGAAGACTCAGATTCTTGGGATCCCACCGATCCCTCTGATGTTTCTAATAAGCCAAAGTCTTCAACTACTAGTGGGGGTCTGCATCATCTTAGGGAGGAGGATAATTTGAGTGCTCGGCTAGCCTCTTTGGCTAGGAAGGTAGAGGCCATGGAATTAGGGAAAATTAATGCTGTTAAGTCTGTTGCTACAGAAGAGGTATGTGGAATTTGTGATGTCATGGGACACCCGACTAATGAGTGCCCTACCATTCCTGCTTTCAAGGAGGTGTTACATGACCAAACAAATTCTATGACCCCTTTCAAGAGGCAATCTCCTTATGGAGACACCTACAATCCAGGATGGAGGAATCACCCCAACTTTAGTTGGAGGAATGATAGTGCTGCACAAACACCACCTCCTCAAGCATCTTCCAGTTATACTCCATATGTTCCACCTCACAGGAAGACACTTGAGGAGACACTACAAACTTTCATGCAAGGGCAAGCTACTATTAATCAACAAACCTCACAAGCCGTTAATGATATAAAGAGTTCTCTCACTAAATTGACATCTTCTCTAGCTGTTCAAGAGAAAGGTAGGTTTCCTGCTCAACCCCAACCTAACCCGCAGGGGCAAGTTCACATAATGGACACACAATCTTCTGATTCGCAATTGGAACATGCTGAGTCTATTACCACTCTTCATAGTGGAAAAAAAATTGACAAAACAATTCCACTTAAGGCCAATGATGAATCAAAACATGATAATGAGGAAATTGATAAGTCTGGGTCAAGTGAAGATGTGAGATGTCCTATTCCAGCTCCATTTCCACAGAGGTTGAAACCACATCAAAAGTTGAACCAAAATGCTGAAATTTTTGAACTGTTTAAGCAGGTGAAAATTAATGTTCCCTTGTTAGATGCAATCAAACAGGTACCTTCTTATGCTAAGTTCTTGAAAGATTTGTGTACTATTAAGCGTAAGTTGAATGTGCAGAAAAAAGCATTTTTGACTGAGCAGGTAAGTCCTATAATTCAACACAAAAACCCGCCCAAATATAAGGATCCCGGATGTCCAACAATTTCATGTGTGATCGGGAACTTTAGGGTAGACCAAGCCTTGCTTGATCTTGGGGCTAGTGTTAATCTTTTGCCTTATTCAGTATACACTCAGTTAGGTCTTGGGGAACTTAAACCCACCACCATTACTCTTCAACTTGCTGATCGTTCTATTAAAATTCCAAGGGGAGTGGTGGAAGATGTGCTTGTTCAAGTAGACAAATTTTACTTTCCTGTTGATTTTATTGTTTTGGACACACATCCTGTTATAAATGCAAGTGCAAATATTCCTGTCATACTAGGTCGTTCATTTCTTGCTACTTCAAATGCTTTGATTAATTGTAGAAATGGTGTAATGAAACTTTCATTTGGCAATATGACTTTGGAATTGAATATATTTAATGTCTGCAAATAACTAGGGGATGATACTGATGTTCAAGAAATTAATTGGGTTGATAACTTTGTTACAGATCAATTTCATGTTTCACCTTTTTCTAATCCTTTAGAATCTTGCTTAGTGAATTCTTTATATGATGCATCTAAAGTGGATTTTGAAAAGGGTGAGATTTGTTCTTTGCTGAATTCTCTACAGGTATTGGAAGTGAATGGATGGAAACCCAAGTTTGAGGAGCTACCAGTGAGTGGCAAATTGCCTACACCATCAAGCATTCAAGCACCTAAATTGGAGTTGAAAAAGTTACCAACTGAACTCAAATATGCATTTTTGGGTGATGGTGAAACTCTTCGGGTGGTAATATCGTCTCATCTTAATCTTATCGAAGAGGGTAAGCTGCTTGATATTTTGAGGAAGCATAAAAGTGCAATAGGATGGACAATTGCTGATTTAAAAGGAATAAACCCTTTGATATGCACTCATCAGATTTATTTGGAGGACAATGCCAAACCGTCTAGGGAGATGCAATGTAGGTTAAATCCAAACATGAAAGAGGCGGTTAGAGCTGAAGTTCTTAAGCTCTTAGATGCGGATATCATCTACCCCATTTCTGATAGCAAGTGGGTGAGTCCTACCCAAGTAGTGCCTAAGAAATCTGGTGTAACAGTTATCAAGAATGAGAGTAATGAATTAATCCCCACTAGAGTTACATCTGGCTGGAGAATGTGCATTGATTACAGGAAGCTGAACTCAGTCACTAGGAAAGAACATTTCCCATTGCCGTTTTTAGATCAGGTTTTGGAGAGGGTAGCTGGCCACACATATTATTGTTTCCTAGATGGCTACTCAGGATACAATCAAATTGAAATTGCATTAGAAGACCAGGAGAAAACTACATTCACATGTCCTTTTGGCACTTTTGCTTATAGGAGAATGCCTTTTAGCTTATGCAATGCACCTGCAACATTTCAAAGATGCATGCTGAGTATTTTTAGTGATATGGTTGAACGCTATCTTGAAGTGTTTATGGATGGCTTTTCTGTATTTGGTGATTCATTTGATGACTGTTTGTCTAATTTGCAGAAAGTTTTGAGCAGGTGTGAAGAGAAGAACCTTGTGCTTAATTGGGAAAAATGTCATTTCATGGTTTCTAAAGGAATTGTTCTGGGTCATATTGTTTCCTCTAAGGGAATTAAAGTTGATAAGTCAAAAATTGATTTAATTACCCATTTGCCTACACCTAAGACTGTTAAAGATATTAGATCATTTTTGGGTCACGCAGGGTTCTACAGGAGGTTCATCAAAGATTTTAGTTCTATTTCTAGACCATTATGCAATCTCCTATCTAAAGATAGTGTTTTTGAATGGAATGCTGATTGTGAAAAAGCTTTTACTAAATTGAAGGCAATGCTTACTTCAGCCCCTATTATGCAACCCCCAGATTGGACTTTACCGTTTGAGATAATGTGTGATGCTAGTGACTTTGCTGTGGGGGCTGTTTTGGGGCAAAGGAAGGATAAGAAGCCTTATGTTATTTACTATGCAAGTAAGACCTTAGACAATGCTCAGATGAATTATTCAACAACAGAAAAGGAATTACTTGCTATAGTCTTTGCTTTGGATAAATTTAGGGCTTACTTGACCGGATATCCTATTGTTATCTTTACTGATCATGCTGCCTTAAAATATCTTTTATCAAAGAAAGATGCAAAACCTAGGTTGATTCGCTGGATACTCCTACTGCAAGAATTTGATATTACCATTAAAGATAAGAAAGGAGTTAAAAATGTGGTGGCCGATCATTTATCTAGGTTGTCTGTGGATGATTCCAATGGGGCTGCTCCAATTAAAGACACCTTCCCAGATGAGCAACTTTTTGTTCTTTCTGATTTACCATGGTTTGCTGATATTGTTAATTTTCTTGTCACAGGTCAAACTTCTTCTCATTGGACAACACAAGACAAGAAAAAATTCATGGTGGAGGTAAGAAACTTCTTTTGGGATGACCCATATCTTTTCAAATATTGTCCGGATCAGATTATTAGGAGATGTGTACCAAATGATGAAATACATAGTGTCATTTCCTTCTGCCATTCAGAAGCTTGTGGTGGCCATTTTTCTGCTAGAAAATCTACTGCTAAAATTTTACAATGTGGATTTTATTGGCCTACCCTATTTAAAGATACTCATGATTTTTGTTGTACTTGTGGGCGTTGTCAACAGCTTGGTGGAATAGCCCGTCGGAATATGATGCCTTTAAACCCCATTTTAGTGATTGAAGTATTTGATTATTGGGGTATTGATTTTATGGGTCCATTTCTACCTTCTTTTGGCTATTTGTACATCCTAGTGGCTGTTGACTATGTTTCCAAGTGGGTAGAGGCCATCCCTTGTAGAAATAATGATCATAAAATTGTTATACGCTTTTTGAAAGAGAATGTTCTATCAAGGTTTGGTATACCCCGTGCAATCATAAGTGATGGGGGTTCTCACTTCTGCAATAAACCTTTTGAGGCATTAATGAAAAAATATGGAATTACTCATAAGGTGGCTACCCTTTATCACCCACAAACAAGTGGGCAAGCTGAACTTGCCAACAGAGAGATTAAATACATTTTAGAGAAAACGGTTAACTCGAATCGCAAAGATTGGTCTCTACGGTTAACTAATGCACTTTGGGCATACCGTATAGCTTTTAAATCTCCTATTGGTATGTCCCCTTATAGACTTGTTTATGGAAAAGTTTGCCACTTGCCTGTGGAGTTGGAGCACAAGGCGTATTGGGCTATAAAGATGTTTAATTTCAATTTAGATGATGCCAGTTCTGTGCGTAAGCTTCAACTAAATAAATTAGAAGAAATAAGGAATGATGCATATATGAATTCAAAAATTTACAAAGAACGAATGAAGGTTTTGCATGATCAACACATTCATTGAAAAACTTTTGAACCTTCACAAAAAGTTCTTTTGTATAACTCTAGATTGCATTTATTTCCTGGCAAGCTCCGTTCTAGATGGATTGGTCCATTTATTGTTAAAACTGTTTATCCTCATGGAGCTATAGAAATTGAAAATCCAATGAATGGCAATGTTTTTAAAGTAAATGGCCAAAGACTTAAGCCATTCCTAGAATTGATTCCCTCAGAAGTGGAGAGTATTCCTCTGTCTGATCCCACTTATCATGATTGAATACTCTTACACTCAGTCTGGCTGAAGACAGGAAACTTAGCGCTCCTGGGAGGCAGCCCAGCTTTTTCTTTGTTTTAGGTTACTTATTAGTTAGATGATGTTTTCTTGTTGGATATTATGATTGCTCTCATCTTCTACTTTGTTGATGATTTTCACTCGCATGGGATTCTAGCAATTTGCAGTTCTCCAGGTAACATCTATCCTTGATTTTATTTATTTATTTATTTTATCCTTCATTTCATTCTTAACATTGAGGACAACGTTTAGTTTAGGTTTGGGGGTATATAGGAATAACATAGTTTATTTTAAGAAAAAAACAGAAAAAGAAAAATAAATAAAAATTTGATTAGTTTTTAGGTTGTTTGTTAGTATTTTTATAGGTTTAGATAGTTTATCCCGTGATGATGCATACTCTAATTTTTAAGAGATTAATTTACATTGAAGGTGTGAGTAAGTATACTGGAGGATAGAAACACTTAACTGAGCATATCTTTCTATTACAGTCCTCTTGGATCATGTGCTTGAGCTAATAAAACTCACTCACACACACTAGTACATAAAGTAATACCCTCTAGAAATTTGTTGAGTACTAATCTTCAGTGGGATGTCTTTAGTCATAGTCATTGGATGATATGTGGTTGTCTGTTGAACTTAAAAGATCATGATAGACCATTTACTTGGCTATGGCAAGGGCTTGGAACCGGAAATAGGTTGAGAGTATAATACAACCTAGACATGATAAGATTGCTGAAAAATATGAATGCTGATGAAAAAAAAATGATGAAAAAAAAATGAAAACAAAAAGAAAGAAAGGGGCTGCTTGACTTTATAGGATTAACTTAGGCTGATGCTCAGGCCCGAAGCGGTCTCTTAAAACCTAATGCCCTAAGCCAACTGTGCTGGGAGTCATTGGCCTGAATCATTGCTAAACCTAAGCATCTTGAAGTTAGGCCTTACACAGTCCTATTGAAAAAAAAAACAAAAAAAAATCTGTGGTGTATTATCCCCTCAAATCTAGAATGTTGGACCCGAAGGAGGCACGCAAATTTGTGCTATCATGAACCTAAAGATAACGATAACTATGTAGATTCTGATGTTCTTTGGTTAATGGGTAACACTGGATATGTGTAAAACAGAAATTTAGGGTGTATTGCTGCAATGTTCTACACTTTTACTATTAAATTATCATTTCATATCATATTGAACAGAAATTTCCAAGATGAAGGTGTAGAATAAAACCACTTACTTGAGGGCTTCTATATTCCAGTTGATTATAAATGCAAGTACATGTGGTTGATTTTCTTAAACATTGTGGTTTGCATTTGAAGGGATAATAGGATTGTTTGTTTTGAAGTGTTTATTTTATTTTTGCACTTAGATTAATAAGGTTAATTTCATAAGTACATGTTTGTGGGTAGCATGGCTGTAAACCCTCACGAGACAAAACTCGTCCTACTAGGGACACCTAGAGGTTTAACGGCTTGTTGCATACGCTCAATGCAATCGTGTTCCCTACGAAAGTGGCATTTACTTTTCTAGTTTAATTTACTTTAGTTTATTTTGTGTGATTTTGTTTTGTTGTTTTGCTCGAGAACTAGCAAAATATAGGTTTGGGGGTATTTGATAGGCATAAAATATACACATTTATATGCCTTATTTACCTATTTGCTAGTGTAGTTTTAATAATAAAACATGAATAAAATGGGTTATTTGTGATTAGGATAGTAATTAGGAGATTAATAATTAATTTACTCTAATTAACTATTTTAGATGCATTAAAGAATTTAAGGAATCATATTTTTATTATGCGTCTAATTTTGGTTTGGTTTTATTATTGCAGGTTTAAAAATGCGGATTGCAGATCGACAGCAGAAGAGTGCATTAGACGTGTTTTGAAGTGCCAAAGTGACCCAAGAGCTGATATCACGCACATCGAAGATCTGAACCGTTGATGAGTCACTTAAAAGAAGACGGGCGTGAAATTAAAGTATGGACATGCAGATTTGATCCGGCGGATACGATTGATACAATGGGTTTTATCAAAGCAAAAGAAAAAAGAAAGGAAAAGGGCCGGTTCAATGAACCGGTTTAGTGGAAAGAAAATAATAAAAAAAAAGACAGCCCGAGCCGAAGCTCGGGCGTCTGTTGCAGAAATAGAGCACCCGATCGCTGATGCAGAAGACGCCAGAACCGGCGGCGATGACGATCCACGGCGGCCCTGGTTTCGGTGGTCATGTGCTCCCTTGATTCCACGATGGTTGGGGCTTGACAACGGCGATGATTTCATGGCGACGGTGCGAGCAGCGAAGAGGACGATTGGGTCGAGCTCGAAGGTAGTCATGGCAAGGACGATTAACGGCAGATTGAGCCATGGGCAAAGCACTACGGCGGAGATCTTGAGGCGCCGTAGAAGGTGAGGGATGGAGAGGAACATTGGCGGCGACGGGTCACGGCAGGCGGGAGGAATCGTGCTCAATCGGGAAATCAGAAATCAAAAGGATTTGGGACTCTTTCAAACTGCGTCATGCTTAAATTTGATACGATTTGGGTTCATCCATATCAAAGTCAGAAAGAATTAGGACTCTCTTTCGATCTGTCTATAAAAGCAGTCGAGTTTTTGCTGAGAAAAAGGAGAGTTTTTCTGAGAAAAAACAGAGGTTCGTTTTGAGAAGTTGGGTCGTGTTTTCGGTGGTGATTTTGGTCGGAAATCGAAGAAGGAGAAGAGGAAGAGAAATAGAGGAGAAAGCACTGGTTTTTGCCCGTGAATAGTGCAGTGAACAGTACTGCATATTGCTACAGTGATTTCGGCAGTTTGGGGGAGACGATGAACAGTGCTCGCGCTGCTACAGTGATTTGCTACAGTAAACTGTGAATAGTAAACTATGAACAGTGTTCCTGCAACAATATTATTGATGCAATTTCTTCCAAAATCTTATTTTTCTTTTCTCTTTAATATGAATAGCAAAATTATTTGTCAAAGCTAGAGGTGACATTATTTGATTAGTATTTTTACGTCTATGAAAGAGCTACTTATTGCTTATTTGACTGAATGTGATGTTTTGATAAAGTCATAATCTATATAATTATTTGATTTGTCGTTAACGTAAGGTACGGCGAATGCTTATAATTCCCTGTGATTATTTGACTGAGCTTGTTAATGATAAATTTTCAATCGATATTTTTATGTTAATGGTTATGATGAACGTGAATGAAATATCATCCGATTAGGTCAAATCATTATTTGAATCTAATTGCGTAATTAAAGAGACGTAGAATATTAATTAAATAATTAATCCTTGAAGCTTTGATATCTCTCATCGATTATCTTCGCTATCTCTAGATAATTTTAGTTGAATCTTTAATCATCATTTGAGTAGTTAGTTAAATTACAATTTCTCTACAAAATTTCCTGATAAGAATTTTAATTTGCTGAGTTAAGTAGTTTTAAATTAGTTTGGAATAGATTAATTCGACATCATTCCCTGTGGTTCGACCATGGACTTACCAAGTATATATTACAATTTGTCAACCTTCTCTTGGGTTTGATCAATAGCCCAATCCTACAGCCTTGTTGCCTATAAATAGGGACCTCTCCTCTTCTTTCAAGGCATGGATTCCACTTAGTCTCTCAAACCCTGCTTCAAGGAATGAGGGATCATGAATTGCTATAGTCTAGAGTATATGTTGGTAAATCCATTGATGGAATCCACTTAATCCTTTGGCCTTAAGCTTACTTCTTTTCTTTCTAAAGCTTTAGCACCCATTGGAGTGTATAACTCTATACTCCTAGAGCATACGCATGGTGCCTTCAAGGATCAATACTTAGTCTCTTGCGAAGTCAAGTAACAAGAGAGCATATTCTCTATCCTTAGAGATATGTGTGTGTATCCTTGAATGACAATACCACTAATCTCTTGACTATCATTATACATCAAGAGAGGCATAGAATCTTCCTTGAGGAAACTATGTTAGTGATTCCATCTTTGGCCATAGGTTTAGACTACTAGGACCCATCCTATAGAAAATCTATCTCTAGTCCATATAGCCTCACCAACTTCGGAGCACCATTCGAAGATGCAAGGGTGGATATAGAGCGGCCATTAGCTTGACATTGTGTTCAAGCTTTGGGTAGGATTTCCTACATCCTCCCGACAAGAGTACGTACTCTAACTTATCCTCTTAATTAGAGTAATACTCTTATCATCTCTCTGTGTTTGATTGAGTGTAGTAAACCGTAGGGTTTAGACACACGTGAGAGAGACTCGTTCTTATAACCCGTAGTGAGTGGGAGTACACTCACTATGAGTGGTTTGGAGTTAGCCTCCGCGTAAAACCCTTGGTCAGGACATACCATTAAGTACTTGGTTTGGGGTTAGCCTCTGCATAATACCCTTGGTCGGGACATACCATTAAGTCCTTCGTTTGGGGTTAGCCTCTGCGTAAAACCCTTGGTTGGGTCACACCATTAAGTCCTTGGTTTGGGGTGAGCCTCTGAGTAAAACCCTTAGTTTAAGATTAGCCATGAAAATCTCTGGTTAGCGGTGAGCTAAGAAAACCTTTGTAAGAAGTTATGGGTGAACTAAAAACCCTCACTTAGTGGAAAGTTAGAGTCCCTTGGATTAGGTGCTCCAAGAGTGGACGTATCAGTTGAAGCAATTTGCTTGGCGGCGAACCACTATAAATTCTGTGTATTTGATTGTGATTTTATTTGCCTTATTTACACACTTACACACACTAAGTTTCTGTCTCACACTCTGTGCTTATATAGTCAATGCCATTGTTGTCCATCGGGGTTTAAGCGTTATGATAGACTTGCTTAAAAATTTTAAGTAGTTGTCCTATTCACCCCCCCCCCCCCCCTCTCTAGGACCTAAGAGCACTTTCAAGTGGTATCAGAGCCTGGTTACTCCTAGAAGGTGATAGCACCTGGAGTGTTGATCCAAGTTGCTCTTAATAACTAGATTCGAAAGCTCATCCACCACCAAACCACCTCCATTTGATGGGACAAACTATGCATATTGGAAAAATCGAATGAAGACCTTTCTTAAGGCTCTTGACGAATTGGAATGGTATTGTGTGGAAAATGGTTGGTCTCCTCCCACTGAAACCATAGATGGAAATGAGGTTCAGATCAATATTCTAAGGTGGCTGGAGATGGATAATAAATTGTGTATGGGTAATAACGAAGCGCTTAGTGTAATTACCTGTGCCGTTTTCTCCAGATGAGTATAAGAGAAGTTATTTGTGCGAGAAGGCAAAAGAAGTTTGGGACATTTTTGAGGTGTCCCATGAAGGAACTTCTTTGGTAAAGAAGTCCAAGCTTCAACTCTTGATCTCAAAGTTTGAGAATATCAAGATGTGAGAAGAGGAAACATTCATGGAGTTTTATTCAAAACTCAATGATATTGTTAACTCCATGTGGGGACTAGGAAAGAAGATACCAGATGTAGAAGTTGTAGGAAAAATCCTTAGGTCTCTCCCTGATAGGTTCACTCCTAAAGTGACAGCCATAGAAGAATGTAGGGACACAGACGAAATGAAGGTAGAAGATCTAGTGGGGTCCCTACAAACCTTTGAATTACACCTTCCCACTAAAAAAAAAGTCAGTTGCCTTGAAAACCTCTAATTCTAGCAAACAGTCTAGTACAGACTCGGGTAGCGAGGATGATGAAGAAGATGAACTTGCTTTCCTTGCTAAGAAATTTGCTAAAACTTTTGGTGAAATATTTAGAAAAAGGTTTTCTAGGATCAAAACTGCAAGAAAATTTAGAGGGAAGGGAAAATCAAATTCAAAGGGTATTGAATGCTTTAATTGTCATGGTCAAGGACATATTGCCAATGACTGTCCACCAAAGCAAAAATCTAAAAAGAGGGAAATGGCAGCTAAGGCACCGTGGGATGAGTCTTCTTAATTGGAGGAGGATTTTTTTGAATCCTCTGAGAATGAGGAAAAAGGAAAAGTGGAGGTCTTTATAACCGCCTCATCCCTCACTCCTCAATATGACTTATCTAAGGATGAAATATCTAAAGATGAGGCATCTGAGAGTGAAGTTGATATGTGTGACAATAAAAGCATTCAAAACTCTTTAAGCAACAAATTAGCTAAGAAGATTTCTAGGCTAAAAGGAGAAAATGTTAAGCTTAAGAGAGTGCTTGAGGGTGTCATGTTAAAAAATAAGGAGTTAACCAATGAAATCAGTAAGGTTAAAAAGGACCTAAAAGATGTTGAAGAGAAGAGTAAAAAAGAGTTGGAAAAGGCTATTTCAAAACGTTTGAATCTAAGGGAAGAAATTAAAATTCAGAAGGTAGTCTAGCTAAAAGATTTTCTCAAAGTGACCAAAAACTTAGAAGAATGTTAAAAATAGGAAGGAATCCTATGAACAAAACATGTCTCAGTTATAATGGGAAAATTCGATCAAACTCTTCAACTATCTTTGTGAGAGAAGAAAAAATTCCTAATCTCGTCTCCCAAGAGTGTGTAGAAAGGAGTAATCAAATTAATCCTAGGATCCTTAACTCTAAGAAGGAACAATCCAACCTAGGAACATTGTCTAGGAAATTACCAATTGAAGGGAAAAGAAACTCATGAAATATTTCTAGGAAAAATGAGTACATTGAACTCTTATCATTAACATCTAGGATGGGCCAACTCCTTGAGGAATTTAATAAGAACACACTCAGAAAGGAAAGCAAGGCAAAAACAACTTTTCCTCTTCATTCTAGGAACACCTTAGGAAGACCTTCCTATCCCACTAGGTGGAACCCTTGAAACCAAGTGATGAGTTTAGTTGTTCACGCAACCCACATAGCTGAAAACTCTTCCAGATGGTATTTGGACAGTGGGTGCTCTAGGCATATGACCGGAGATAAAAGAAATTTCTCTGAGTTAAAAGAGTTTGTTGGAGGGCATGTCACTTTTGGAGATGGTAGTACAGCTAAAATAGTTGGCAAAGGAACCTTGAGTGTTCCAAACTTGCCTCACCTTGATGAAGTACTATGTGTTGATGGATTGAAACACAATCTTCTAAGCATCTCCCAAAGTGTCACGCCCCGAATTTCAAAACCTCGAATAATGCGCGGAAGCACTAACTCATTTAAGGTCATGAGGCTGAAACCCGGGACGCGATCGAATACTCGATCACATAACGTTCTCGTTCCAGAATGCTTAACCAATATCCGTTTTACAAAAATTTGAATAATAAAACAAACTACGCTATTACAACAATTCAGTCTTAACAATCATCAAACATCAAATTTAAAATTCAGCACACCGGCTGATCAGTTCTCCACGAACCGAAAATTAAAAATAATAATTAGATTCACTTCTATCAGCTTTCCACCATCGGGCTCCATAGCACATACCTTGCTAGTTCCTTTCCACTTTGATTCCTGCATCGAGAGATGCATAAGTATTTTGAAAGAAATACCCAGTAGGAGCCAAGAAAAACCCACAACAGATAATAACAATAGGAATACTGTTAAAATGAGAATTAAAGACACATTTAAGCAGATCAGGTTGAGCAAATACAGAGTTCACTTACCTAGACAATAATCATCATCATAGACCATCAACGGTCAAGAATCAATAACATTAACTCAGATCCCAAACGTACAGAGCGTCGGGAAGATCAATAAGAATACTGACTCCAAACATACAGAGTGTTGGAGATAACAATTTCTGCTCTCTGTTCAGTCCACTTCCCCTATTGACATCAATTACCAGATCATCCTAGAGGTTCTACAAAGGAACCCGGCCATGCGTCTAGGGATGCTGGCCCCATCGGTGCTTACGGGCACAATGGGCTAAGACTGCAGACCTTCCATAATATCATATAGTCTAAAGCGCACGCGTTGCCATCATCGGCTGAACTACAGAGATTCATATATAATCTGAGATCACAAAGGATCTAGCAATGGCTCATGAGCATACTATGATTCCAATCTAAGTGCATTCATCAAACTCTTAGTGGAGAACCAGTTTACATAGAACTGAATTCGTCTAGAATTAACAAGGATTCTCTCAAACAGAGACCCAGACCATAATCATCAAGAAATAGACTCTCAGAGGAGTAAGGAATAACTTTGTCAAGGTCATCAGAATGGACTCACATCGGAGTACTCAAAACTTTTAGAATGATCAACATCGGATGACTTCAATTAAGACTCATCAAGAATCGGAATACAGAATCACCTCATCGTACTTAGCCCCTAGATATAACAATTCCCATGCACAAGAATTTAAGGTCACCAATATCAGGAATAGGTCAAACGTGGTGTACAAAGGCTTTTGGATTTGTACGAGAGAATTCCTTAAACGATAGATCAATCAAGGACTTAGACACAAAGAGACAATTAATTTCAGACAGAACCCATGATTCACTGTTCATACTCATATAATCTGATATTACTATACCCTCAGGGTCTTACAATATAATAATTAGGTTGTAATACTATATATATGTATACTTATATTGTATAGTATCCAGCCGATTTAGGGTTTTAACATGAACACAGTGTTCTGCCCCATGCAAAATAGCTGATTTCTAACCACTACTACTGCTTATCCAGTATGTATTAAATTCTAAAATTTTTATCTCAATTAGCCTTATCTGTCTAGTTTCTAACCCATCCAATTTCATAATTTCTGAGTTGTATAGATTTACTTATGAATTTCAGATCACTGCTGGTCGGTGCGGAAACAATCCTGGCCGAGAGCAGTTATCTTAATCCACTTTAATTATCTACTGATTAACTCATAATTAATTACTTAATACTACTTACTGACATAAAGAATCCACTCTCTAAGTATTTTACATAACCACTTCAACTCTGATTTCACATAATTTTCTTACCCTTTGTACATATCTTTTAAGATTATTAGAGTATATAACCATATCTTCACCAAAACACGAAAGAATTCAAGTAAGACAATTAATCACAGACGCTGGTCGACACCAATACATGCTGACATGAATTCCAGAAGGTAAACTGAAACATCAGAGGCAATAGTATTTAATTTCATAAGAACTAGATCAAGAATTGTATAGGAATCTCAAGTCTATTATCAAAATTGGATCGAGAACACTTGCATTGCATGAAACGACTCGATCACTCAATAAAGCTGCCATCTTTTATTGAACAGAATAAGATATGAGACACAACAGCAAGACGTGACATAGATCGACTAACGTAGTCTCATGGGAATGCATTCTAGGGCTTCGTTCATGAAGAACAAACACGTGATACACAAAAGAAACTCTTTTGATCATGCGTTAAGAATACATGCATATTCAAGACAACTCATTGCATGAAACCATATCAATATTTAATCATCAACATCATAACCTTATTCCAGCATGTAAGAAGGATCATACTCATGAGGATTCAGAGAATCAAGTTGTGGTAAAAACAGTGCATCCTACCTCTTTGACGATTTGAAACCTCTACGCGAGTTTCGACTATCGATTGCACCACACTCGATCTCGTCGAATCACCATCACCACGATCCCTTGTGGAAAGGAAGAAGTTACTGGTCGAAGGAGGAGAAGTGAGGACGAGTCCTCTACTGGTTGCACTCTTCTCAAGTCGACCAAAAAGAAAAAGAGTTGTCAGTCACTCTATTGATGTGCTTAAATAGCACAAACCCTAATTACCTTGATGAATCTCCACCGTTGATTCACACACCATCCAAGGGCCACGATCCAACCACACTAGCCCATAATCCATCACAAGGATGTGCTCCCTTAATTTTCTCACCATTAGTTAGGGTTTCCCCCCAATTAGGGTGATTCAAAACCTTAATTCTCCACTTAGGGCAACTTCCTTATTTAAGTCAATCTCTCACCATTGATCTCCTTGCAATCAAAGGCCATAATCTCGTCCACAAAAAGGAAGGGCCATCTATTTTGGATGTCGTCACCCACTATCCAAATCAGTTACCATCCCCTTTTAGTAGGAATTTAAATCCAATTAGTTAGATATTTAAATTATGGTTGTAACCTCCCAATTTGAAAATTGACTTCACTCCCTCTTATCTCCACATGGCGTGCCCCTAGATTAATTGGTAACTACCTAGGTTGCCCCACCAATCACGTCCAAAACTCCTTCTATTAGATTCCTTAAATTCCAATTAGAAAGAATCACAAATCAATTAATACACAAACCGGATTTTTGGACTAGATATTTATTCCTTTTAAAACCGGATTTGGAAAGAATTCGAAATTCCCTCTTCTCCATGATTCTCTCTCCTAACCAAATCATGCCAACTCGTGCACCATGCCCAGGGTGCTGTGCCCACGTGGCTCAGGCCCTCAGGTGCTCCTGCGTCTGGTGCATGGCACACAGATGGACGGCTCTGATGTCCCGCGAATGAAGTGTGTTGAATTACACTGTACAACTCTTGTACCACATCACTAATTCAATTTAATAACTCAAAATACTCAAATGAGTCTCTACACACTGGTCTTACACCTTGGCGCCTGGCCCCCACTCCTGGCATCAGGTGCACTCAGCCCTTGGCGCCAGGCCAGCCTCAGCGCCAGGTTGAGCCTAGCCAGGGCTAGTCCTCGCACCCTGGTGTACAGCATAATCTGATTTATCAATTCCACTCTTTTATATGCAACACAAAACCAATTCGACACACCAGATTAAAAGATTTCAAAACAGGCAGCAAAACTTTCATATTTTGGAACAGTTTCCTAAAATAGCAATTTTGGTAAACTTACAGAATTTTCGGGTGTCACACAAAGATGTGATCAAAATCACTCAATTAAGTTTGTAAGTAGTAGTTGCATGATCACCAACAAGAATGGTGAAATCATTATGAGAGGCATTCGTACCTCGGACAACTGCTATGTGGTTGAAGGAATATCTCAACCAAGTTCTATCTGTTACATGGCCCAAACAAATGAAACTAAGCTTTGGCATCAGCGGCTTGGTCATGTAAATTATAGAGACTTGGCCCGTCTCAGTAAAAAAAGACATCTTAGGGGTTTACCTGTCATCTCTAGGAAAAGGGCTGAAGTTGTAAACAATCACTTCTGTTTTACTTCCAACATTAAGCCCAAAACTATGGATAAAGAATTCTTTGATGAGTATTGGATTAATGTCATGCAAGAAGAGCTCAACCAATTTACTAGAAATGAGGTGTGGTACCTAGTGCCAAGAACAACCGACATTAATGTCATAGGAACCAAATGGATTTTCAACAGCGAGAGTGATGAAAATGGGAAGGTTGTTAGAAACAAGGCTAGGCTAATTGCCCAAGGGTACACTAAAATTGAGGGAATAGACTTTGTGGAAACTTTTGCCCCCATAGCTAGGTTAGAGTCTATTCGAATCCTCATGGCCATTGCGTGCCATCTATAGTTTAAATTGTACTAAAAAGGATGTGAAGAGCGCCTTCCTAAATGGAGTTCTTAATGAAGAAGTCTACATGGAACAACCCAAAGGGTTTGTTGATCCAAAATTCCCTCACCATGTATACACACTCAAGAAGGCACTCTATGGTCTAAAACAAGCACCCAAGGCTTGGTATGAGAGGTTGACCTCATTCGTTGTCAGCAATGAGCTCTCAAGGGGAAGTGTTAATAAAACACTCTTCATTCAAAAGACCAATGACTCCATTTTGATAGCTCAAATTTATGTGGATGACATTGTGTTTGGATCCACAAAGCAAAGTATAGCTACCAAGTTTGCCAACCTAATGAAAACTGAGTTTGAAATGAGTATGGTTGGTGAACTCTCCTTCTTTTTGGGATTGCAAGTTAAGTGATCGTTTCAATATGAGAACCCTTACAAGTGCACAAGGCAATTGTACTATGGCGAGTATTAAAGGCTTGTCGAATCTCAGGGATGGTTAAATTCTTTACTAAACTCAAGAGAAAGTTGCAGTTTCGATTTAATCTAAGAAAATAATGAACTTTAACTAAATTAATTGAGTTTAACCAATGTAGAGAAATATCAAGGCAGCGAATCTACCACTAGATATGCAATTACTATTCTCAATTATTATTAGGCACAAATTAATATGATATGGTAACTTGTGTTCATGGTCAGACACACAAATCACAAGGAATTCACTCACATTCTTGGTCAGACATGAAAGTTCATCCACTATAATATAATTAATTCTATCTTTGGTCGGGCATAAAATCAATCACAAACCTGTTCTTGGTTAGACATAGGGATTAAAAAGATCTAATTCCATTCATAATCAATCAAGTCTATGGTCAAGCACTCAAAAGAAACTCATGAAATAGCATTAAGCATAATCATATCAACTCTTTAACTACCAAAAGTAGCAATACACATCTAGGGCTTCATCTAGCCTTAACAAAGAATTTAGCTAGACATAAAGTAAGAGAAAAGAAAAGCCTGATTTTATAGATCCATTGACATGAATCCTTATTCTTCTTCGGCTCCAAAAGACTCCTTCTTTGCTCATCTCTAGCATCCAAGATGTATTCTCTAATACTCAATATGTTCCCCCTTAAGGCATATATATATAGGGTGGAGAGAAAACATGAAATCCCCTTCCAATTTCGAGTCAAAATAGGTCTTATTTCAGTTTGCCGAATACGGAGATCGATCACATTATTGGCCGATCGATTGCCTGGTCCAATCGTTAATTCCTGCATCGCCGATCGATCGGTTCAAATCTGCATATGCTGATTGATCATTTTGTGTGCCGATCGATTGAGTTACTGTATCGTGCAAATCCAAAACTCCAGTAGATACAATCGATCGCATAGTTCACCGATCGATTGCTTCCTTCATTCATGTTCTGTTTTGCGGCTTTGGCGATCAATCGCGTTTGTCCGGCGATCGATCGGGTACTGTTCATTTTGCAGCACAATTTTCCAATGGTCATAACTTTGCGCTCCAAACTCCGAATTATGCACAGTCAGTGGCATTAGAAAGCTGACTTCTTGAACTTTAATATGAATCTTGAATCAGTCCAACGAGAGATATTCACACGAAGTTATGAAGATTTAACCATTGAAATCACGTTTCACCATATTTTTGCATCTTACACCCATTTTTCTACAAAAACCAAAAACTACATTAAAGTATCACTAAATATAATCAAATACTAACAGAAACATAAGCTTAGGAGATAATAAAATGCATAATTCATGTGTAGATCACACCCCCCAAACCTATATTTTGCTAGTCCATAGCAAAACAAAACAAAATAAAATCAAACAAACAAACTAAAGAAACTAAAATAGCATAAACTAAAGTAGAAAAGTAAATGCCACTTTTGTAGGGAACACGATTGCATTGAGCGTATGCAATAAGCTGCTAAACCTCTAGGTGTCCCTAGTAGGACGAGTTGTGTCTCGTGAGGGTTTGCAGCCATGCTACTCACAAACATGTACTTATGAAACTAAAAATAATTATTCTAAGTGCAGAAACAAAATAAAACACTACAAAACAAATCCCGACAAATGCAAACTACAATGCTTAAGAAAATCAACCACATGTACTTAGTTTATAATCAACTGGAATATAGATGCCCTCAAGTAAGTGGCTTTATTCCACACTTTCATCTTGGAAATTTTTGCTCAATATGATATAACATGATAATGTAAATAGTAAAAGTGTAGAACATTGTAGCAATACATTCTAAATTTCTGTTTCACATAGATCCAATGTAACCCATTAACCAAAGAACATCAGAATCTACGTAGTCATCGTAATCTTTAGGTTCATAATAGCACAAATGCCTGCGCGCCTCCTTCGGGTCTAACATTCTAGACTTGAGAGGATAACACCATAGACTTTTTTTTTACTAGGACTGTGTAAGGCCTGACTTCAAGATGCTTATGTTTAGCAATGACTCAGGCCAATGACTCCCAACCAGTTTACTTAGGGCATTAGGTTTCAAGTATAGACCACTTCGGGCCTGAGTATCAGTCTAAATTAATCCTATAAGAGTCAAGCAGCCCCCTTTTTTCTCATTTTTTCATTCTTTCAGCATTCATATTTTCTAGCAATCTTTATTCTGTCCAGGCTGTATTATACTCTCAACCTATTTTCGGTCCAAGCCCATGCCATTGCCAAGCAAATGGTCTATCATAATCTTTTAAGCTCAACAGACAACCACACATCATCCAATGACTTTGATAAAGACATCCCACTGAAGATTAGTATTCAACAAATTTCTAGAGGGTAGTATGTGAGTGAGTCTTATTAGCTCAAGCACCTGTTCCAAGAGGACTGTAACAGAAAGATACTCTCAGTTAAGTGTGTCTATCCTCCAGTATACTTACTCACACTTCCGATGTAAATTAATCACTTAAGAATTGTAACATGCATCATTACGGGATAAACTAACAAAACTTAACAAAGAAAATTCTAACAAACAGCTTAAAACTACTCAAATTTTTTTTCTTTTCTGATTTACAATGAATCACATCCTCTCCCCCAAACCTAATATGAGCATTATCCTCAATGCACAACAAAAGATAAAAATACAATGATCACATAAAAGTAAAGGAGAAAGAGGAAGGAAAACACCAGAGAAACTGGACTAGAAGTCCCGGTCATCACCATCTGCACCGCGTGAAGGAGGGAAATGCCACGCATGAAGAAAATCAACTATGGAGTCAAGGCATTCCGTAATAGCATGCTGAGAATCCCGAAGCTCCTGCTGTGATGCCATAATCTCCTGCTGGGATTGCCGAATTTCCTCGTTCGTAGCCCATGGCACTGGCAACATCGGCGACTCGGACACAGATGGGAGTACCGCATACTATACTCCTGATGGCCACCAGTTCGGGATCCTCATTATCTTCAATGGTGCCACTCGCATAAAACTCCCGAACCGTATCTTCATGCACCATTGGGTACACATTCTAAATCTTTGCGGCAATATGGATGAAATAATGCACCAAATCTGGTCGTGCCTCTATCCATCCTTGCCTTGGAAGATTGGGAATAGATGGGTGAAGGATAACCTGCCACTCATACTGAATAGGCTGGGGCCATGAAGGAGGCTCAGCAGCAGAATGAGTGGAAGATATTGGGTGTGGAGTAGAGGTCTTACCCCTATGGCATTTTTGAGCGACCGTCTTCTGAGGGGCCATGGTACCTGCAAAACCAGAAACCATAGTGAATCATCACACTAACCACAGATTTGCATCATGTTAAAAGTACAGATTAGATAGAAATTTATTCTAAAGAAATTGTCGAGCCAGCTGAACATAGTAATTGGCAAAAATACCCTCGGTGGCCTTAACGGTGGCATGACGTGAAATCAAAGCTTAACCAACACAATCAGCATATGAAAATAGATGACTCAAGACAGTAGATCCAATTCTCATTTTCAATTTTTTTTTTCGAAATATAGAACAAAAATTCAAAAAAATCATGAAAAATACATCAGATCGAAGAATCAGCAGTCATCATAGCACATATGAATCGCAATCAACTTTCCCATATCATGCAAACGATTAATTGTAAAAATATCTAACATAAATCATCAAAATTTTGGATTTAGAGCTTTTTGTATGAATGAAAATTCAAAATAATTCCTAAAAAATACATTAGATCTAAGAATCAGAAGCTTTCATCACGCATATGAATCGCAATCATCGATCTTATATCATGCAGGTGATTACTTTCAGAAATATCCACCATAAACCATAAAAAATCAAAATTTTGGGTTTAGGGCTTACCGGAAGCAAGACCGTAAATGCAAGGAAATGAGAAGGAAAGAGAGAAAATAGACACCGGATTCGGAATCTACGCACGAAAATCCTTTAGGAGCTGAAGTTTCAGGCCAAATGGAGGTCGGAGACGGTAGCGACAAGCAAAGGTAGGTCACGCCTCACCGCGGCCGCTGGCATTTAAACGCGAGGAAGACGACTCACGATCGATCGCAAAATAAACGGATCAATCGCTTCAGTAGATGAGAAATGGCGCCCGTTAGGTCAGAGATAAATGGCGTCAATTGCAGCCGTTTCTGGCGATCGATCGTCCAAGAATGTGATCGATCAGTGAACAGTGCGATCAATCGTATCTACTGTGTTTTTTTCCTTCCTCTCTGCACTGTGTAGCCGATCGATCGCGCTTGAATGCGATCGATCGTATTTACTGTTTCTTCATTTTTTTATTTTTTATTTATCAGTGCCTCTCTCCTCTCGCCCAAACCTATTATGAACATTGTTCTCCATGTGCAAGAAATAAAAACTACAATGATCATGCAAGAAATGAAGAATAGGAAAGAGTACACCTGAATACGTGAGTTGTCTCTCACCAAGCGCTAAGTTTAACGTCTTCAGCCAGACTGTGTCATGTTGATATCAAATTATCCTGGGCCTTTTAATCCAACATTCAGTCCATTTGTGGTTCTACTGCGCATATTAGGGTTTATAAAAGAGATTGCACGTAGATCATCAAAGCAAATACATGGAGGTACACCATCCACCAATGTATCAATCATATGAACTGCATAAAGATCATCTGACGGTGGATGTTGTTTTTGAACATTAAAAACATTCAGTTTAACATTTAAATTTCCAAAAGACAACTTGGGAACCCCATTTCGATAATTTATAATGGCATTGGATGTCGCCAAGAATGGCCGTCCCAAAATTACAGGAATTTGATGACCAATATTCTGTACAGGTTGTGTGTCTAGGATGATGAAGTCCACAGGAAAGAAAAACTTGTCAACCTGCACCAGAACATCTTCAATAACACCACGGGGGACTTTAATGGATCAGTCCGCAAGTTGTAGTATTATGGCCGTAGGTTTCAATTCTCCCAACCCAAGTTGCTCATACACAGAGTAAGGCAACAAATTGACACTCGCCCCCAAATCTAACAATGCCTTTTCCACAGTTTGGTTCCCTGTCACACATGAAATTGTTGGACATCCTGGGTTCTTATACTTCTGTGGAAGATTATGTGTCAATAGGGAACTCACTTGCTTAGTAAGGAAGACCTTTTTAGTCACATTAGATTTAGCTTTGCGCTTTTGGGTACAAAAGTCTTTCAGGAATTTGGCATAGGCAGACACTTATTTTATTACATCTAACAAAGGGAGATTGACCTTAACCTGCTTGAACACCTCGAACATCTCCTCCGTCTTTTGATGGGATTTACTAAACGGGGAGGGTTTGTCCAGGCATTGTGGGTATGGTACCCTGGGTACATAGGCTTTGATCGGGTCATTCTGCAGGGTTGGAGAACCAACAGGTTCTTTTTCTATCTCATAGGAAATTTTCTCACTTGAAGGACTAATAGATTAATCTCAAACCTTGTTGTCGACCTCTTTACCGCTTCGCAGGGTAGTTATGGCTTGGACTTATTCAGGAGGGTATTGGGAAGGCTCAACTGCAAACTGGCCTCTAGGGTTTTGCTGGGGTTGGCTCGGCAAGGTTTCTGCTTCTCTCCGATTCATGGCCTGGGATAGTTGTCCTAATTGAATCTCTATCTTGGTGATGGATTGGGTATGGGAATGGACAAGCTGGGCCTGGGTTCTTAGCTCACCTTTCAGCTCTCTGTGTTTGGTTTCCATCTCGGTTAAGGTGGCTAATATTTGGCTCATCAGGTCTTCTAGGATCGGTTTCCTATTGGATTGGCCAAATTGAGGGGCTGAGGCTGGTTGGTAAGGCTGAGGTTGGCTTTGGAACTCTTGTCTTGGGGACTGAGTGAAGGTAGACCCATGGTTAGGTTGTTTCTAGGCAAAATTTGGATGATTTCACCACCCCGGATTGTATGCATTTGAGTAGGGGTTGTTGGCTCTAGGGTAGGTCTGTGCACTGTTGACGTGCTCCTGTACTAGGTTTGGATACTAGGAGGCTAAAGGGCAGTAAACTATGGTGTGCATGGGGCTGGTATAGATGGTGCAGGCATCTCGAGAAGTTTGATTATAAGGTGGAGACTGAGAGAAAAATCTGTCAAACCTCTCTATCAGGGATGCGACTTCGTGTTCTAGACTGGTGATGGTTTTGACATCGTACATGCCTCCCCTTGAGGCACTCCTACCAGGTATATGGCCTTCAGATCTATAGAGGGTGGCACTGTGTAAAGAGTTTTCGCTCAGGTCCTCTAGTAGATCCCAAGCATCATCAGGGGTTTTCTTCATGAATATGCCTCCACAAGAGGCATCAATTAGGGTCTTGTACTGATCACACACACCCTCATGAAATCTCTGTACTAGTTGCCACTTAGGCACATCATGGTGTGGGCAGGACCGAAGTAGGGCTTTCATTATTTCCCAACTTTCATGGAATTGTTCATTAGGTAGCTGGGTAAAGGTGATGATTTCATTGCGGATCTTATTGGTCCGCCCTACAAGGAAGTATTTCTTGAGGAATTCGGCCTGCAGTTCCTCCCAAGTAGAAATGAAGTTATGTTCAAGGGAGTATAGCCATTCCTTAGCCCTATCCTTTAAGGTGAAAGGGGACAACCTAAAGTGCACCTGGTCATCAGACAGTGTATATTTGAAGGTTGTGCTAACTTTCAGGAAGTTTTGCAGATGCCTGTAGGGGTTCTCATTTAATTGGCCATGGTATGTGGGGAGCATCTGGCTGATGTTGGGCTTAATTTCAAATTAGCCACGGTGTCAGGCAGGAGGATGCAGGAGGGGGAGGTGTAGGCAGTGGGACAGTAGTGGAGGCTGCTTTTATGTTGGAAACTCCTATTAGCATGGCATAGCAAAAATCATCCCTCTATATCTCCGTCTACTACTGAAGCTGAATACATTGCCGCAAGCAATTGTTGTGCTCAACTTTTATGGATGAAGCAAATGCTTTTGGATTACGGGATCCAACAAGACAATGAGCATCTACAGTGACAATACAAGTGCAATCAACATCACCAAAAATCCAGTTCAACACTCACGTACAAAGCACATTGACATTAGGCATCATTTTATACGTGACTTAGTTGAAAATCATATTGTTGCACTAGAGTATGTCCATACAGACAACCAATTGGCAGACATCATGACAAAACCTTTGGACTCTCTGAGATTTGCAAATCTGAGGCAGTCCATTGGAATTTGTGCCAGATAAGTTATCTCTTCTTATATTTTTATTTTTTTTGTATAGCTTATTTTTTCTTTGTTTGTGTGTTAGAATAATTCAATTTGGAATAGTCTAGTTATCTCAAAAAAAATTGAATAATGACAAAAAAATAGTAAATGTTAAGTTTTCTTTTATCCAGCTTATATATATTTCTCTAAAAAAAATTATTACTTAGAGATAATTAGATCTGTTACATTTGTTTTCATTTTATAAAACAAATATTTATATATATATATGAAAAGAAGGGAGTGTGTATATATGAAAAGAAGGGAGTGTGCACAGCTAGTGAAAGTATGAGCTCGTGACATGGATATATGTCCAATCTTTTTTTGAATGCTCTAGCTCGATGGAAAAGGGAGAATTAGTGGTCAAAATGGCTCAAGTCAGCTGAGGCAAGGCTCAAACCATGACAAGCCCTATTGTTGACTCTAACCCAACTGTTCCTATTTTCTTGACATCCTCTAACCTTTGCTGACCTGCAAAAATTAAAAAAGTAAAAAAGAAGGGAGGAAGCTGTTGTCCACTATCTTCTCAAATCGGGTGAGCTACTACTATATGTGGAAACAGAAAATCTGGTGAAGGAAAGGGAACTTGTCCAAGAAGTAATTTTACCTAAGTTGTTGCCTCTCAAAGAAAAAAGCTCAGCTACTATTTCAGAATGGGTGCTTCTCATGTTTTTTGAGAGCGAGCTCAAGGTACAGTCCTTCTCATTTTTTTTACTTCATTCCTTCTCTGCTCTCGACATTGTGCATCCTTCTCCTATTGCACAAATCTGTCAAATGAGCTCATAAATTAGTTTGAGCTTCTCATAGCTTAGAATTAATTTTCTGTGAAAAAGAGTTCACTTGAACTACTTTTCAGCTCATTACTTTTTTTTTCCAGTTCTCCTCTGCATCTGTTATGATCTTTCTCTGCTTTTCTCCAGCTTCTATTTCATCTGTTTCCTACTCCTTCTGCAGCAAATCAAACCTGTCCCAATCTGTTTTAATCCTTCCCAACCTTGTGTGCCTTCAAGCAAAACACTTGTTACTGTTTTATTGACTCCCAATCTCAGAAGATGCCTTGATTAAAAATGAATAATATCAGTCTCAGTTCGATGCGATGAACATAATATATATCTGAAAAACAATCTGCTTATGACAAAATTGCAATATGAGAAAAGCTGTATGTATCCTCTGATCATGTGAAAATCATTTCAGTGCTGAATTGATTTTTTTTTAAGAATGAGATCTGCTGATTCTATTGTTTTGAGAAAACCAACCTGCTTCACCATTGCTCAACCTGCAAATAGCTTTAGAATGAACTTCACTAAGCATTGGTCGTCTAATTCAGTTCAATCCAAAAAAAAATTGGCCACAACTTTTTTGTCGATTCCCCAATTCCTGAAATTTCCTTTGTCCATAACTAGCCAATAAGAAAAATGTGTCTCAGTTCCAGACAGGATGAAATTCATAGCTGCAAAGAGGAAAACCAACTGTTTTGTATCCAAAACTGCAACCCCTTCTCTGCTACTTTGCATCAATTTTTCTGCTTCTCCTCTCTGTTTTTTTCAAGCCGCAGCTCCTCTATTTTTGTTGTTCTTCAAAATGCTCTCCTCTCTTGTTCAATCCTCCATGACCCATGGTACTAAGAGAGCTCATTCACCTCGAGAATATTGAGAAAATACCCATTTGGTCACAGTGCCTGGGCTGCAACCTTCGAGATAAAATAGAGTGCCACTCATGTGTGCATCGGGAAAATGGCGGCAAATCGTGTGTGAAGAAATTTTCAGAGAGGAAGATGTGCTTAACCTTGGAGCTCTAGCTGAAGTGAAGAAGCTGCTGAACATCCACAACATACAGGCGATAATGCAATGGGGAGGGCCTGCTTCCAACTCAATTGTGCATGGAGTGTATGCTGCAGTCATGGAATTCCGTATCGGATATCGGTATCGTATCGGTCGGCTTAAGAGACAAAATATCGGAGATATATCGGAGATATTTGTAAAAAAATATCGGTAGTTAAAAACTAGTTTTTACGATATAATTTCATAATCTAGCTTCTAAAATGAGTTATACTAATTTAGACAAAGCATAGATTTTAAAATATGCATATTAGGATGGGAAACAAGTGGGAAAGTTACTTTTTTTCCCTTTTAAAAAAAAAAAAATTTTTTCCCGAATTTTTTTTTCCAAAAATATTATTTTATTATTAAATAGCGATATATCGGTCCGAAAAACCGATATATCGGCGGCGATATTTGAAAAAAAAACAAAAAATGAGATTTATCCATCTCGTTTTATCGGGTGGGGCCCGATATCGATATATCGCCGATATGGAATTCCATGGCTGCAGTAGACAACATTAGCTCCTCAAAGTTCTTCATCACATATTGGGGCAAACCTCATGAGATAACAGCTAAAGTGATTGCTGATTTAATGGACATCAAGATGGCAGCAGGAGATGGAATCATCACTCAAATTCCTAAGGATGAAGCTCTGCGATTGGAGGCCTCAGAGTTTATATGTGAACCTAATTTCCAGTGGAAGAAGCCGCGTGCCGTACCTATTGCTTGCCTCAAACCTCTCTTCAAAGCTCTCCATGCCATCCTGGTAAAGTCTGTCTTTCCTCGTCTTACCAACAAATCTGAGCTTACCTTGAGAATGGCTATCCTCCTATATTACTTAGGCATTGGGGAAAATGTGTGCATACCTTCATAGATTTTTAATCAAGTCAAAACATTTGTTCGACTTCCCGGCTGCAATTGTTACCCATTTGGCTATCTTATCACTGAGCTTGCTAGAAAAGAATTAGCCATAACCCCTCCATTATAAGAACAATTGCTCCCATTGTGTTTTATTGACCCCAAACTTATCCTTGAGTCATCTTGTCAAAACTCTTTGAAACCCATGTCCATTAGAGTATGGAAGGTGCCCAGTTGTCAAAAACTACCTTTCCTGCTTTAACACATCTTGCCTCCTCATCGGCAGCTCCTACATTGGCCTCAATCATGTCCATGCTCCAAGACATTCAAGCCTCCCAATGTGTTATTCTTAATCGTCTTGCTAGCCTTAAAGCCAATTTCTAACCTATTTTCTCAAGTGAGTTGAATATGGAGACTTGTTATGATTTGAATGTGCCAAATACCTCCATGAGCCACCTTGATAAAGAAGCTCCCAATATGGACCTAAGTGTAGATGACTTCATTTGTGACTACCCCTCCGGGTCCTTAGCCACTTTGCTTGAGGACTCTCATGAAGGTTTAGAAGCATTTGGAGATCTCTTCCCTCATGGGCCACCATGAACCAAGTCATGCTATTGACTTTACATAGGTTGTGCCACACTCCTAGTTCTAACTAACCTTTTGGGCATTTAGGACAAATATTTGAGGCTAAATTATGTGTTAGTATTCAAGATTGGTCCTATTGGTATGTTAGTAATACTTGTATGCCTATGTGTTTGGTGGATGGATTATGTTAAGTAACTTATGCTTGTAGTGATGCTTTCTCATTATGCTACTGCATGTGTGTTATTGCCAATTACTTATCTTGCCAATTTGTTTGACAAAAAGGGGGAGTAAGATATTCCCACCTAGTATACAAGAATGTGTTTGTCTTGCAGGGTTAAACTTGATATGCCCAACAAAAGAGGAGTTGCTCTATTATAGGGAAATGCAACTTAGGGGGAGTTGCTAAATGAGCCTGTAATTTGTATAAGAATTTTTGTCATTCAAATTGACAAGCGGGAGCCTGTTAGGGCAAAATTTGGGAGTGTGATTTTCTCTTAATGTATGTCAATTTAATGTACAAAAATGTATGGGGTATGTGAGAGAAAAATAGGGTATATGTATGAATTGAGGTGCATGTACAAATTGGGCTATGTGAAGAGATTGAGAGGAGGCAACCTCAAGATGAAGCCAATATAAAGTGGAGCTTGAAGAGGAAGCCACCACAAGATGAAGCCACCAAGGTGAGGAAGGCACCCCAAGGTGAAGCTTAAGGCATCTCAAGGAAAATGAAGATTGCGAAAGCTCAAAAAAATGTGGAAGCACACCACAAAGCCCATAAAGACTCTCTTAGGCTCATATAAAACACTTAGGACTAGAGCCCACATCACATAGCTATGAGATCACACAAGTTGGGCTCATGTCACTCCAAAAGGAGCCCACAAGTCAAATAGGAATTGATCCCTAGCTCTATGCCCTAGAAACCCATTAAACCCAAAATTGGCCCAACCATCCAAGCCCACCTTTTTTTGGGCTAAGATACATTGGTAATTACCCACATCCTTGGGTAAGGGAACAATCCTAGGAATGACATTTTTGGTGAATAACTAAAATCCTAGGATTGAGGTAGAATAAATCATAGAATTGTCAAAATCCTAAGAATGGCAATGGGGAAATACCACAATCTAAGGAATGACATTTAGTAAAATCCAAAACATCTAAGATTGAGCAAGGGCTCATGGATAAAAGCCAATACTTCTAGGGAAAGGACATTCTTGACCTTGGTCCTTCAATGAAATTACCTAACCCAACGTTAAGATCCCTAAGAAGAGAAGGTCCTTGTTGGTAATATCTAACTCTCTTAAGGACCAAGGGCTTTTAGTAAAATCCAAATCTCTTGAGAGATGACAATCTAGGAAAGAGCATTGTAGGAAAATCCTAATGCCATAGGATAGCCCAATCCTAGAGCCTTGTTGCCTATAAATAGGGACCTCTCCTCTCCCTTCAAGGCATGGATTCTACTTAGTCCCTCAAACCCTGCTTCAAGGAACGAGAGAGCATGTATCTCTATAGTCTAGAGTATATGTTAGTAAATCTATCGATGGAATCCACTTAATCCTTTGGCCTTAAGCTTGCTTCTTTTCTTTCTAAAGCTTAAGCACCAATTGGAGCGTATAACTCTACACTCCTAGAGCATATGCGTGGTGCCTTCAAGGATCGATACTTAGTCTCTTGTGAAGTCAAGTAACAAGATAGCATATTCTCTATCCTTAGAGATAAGTGTGTGTATCCTTGAATGGCAATACCACTAATCTCTTGATTGTCATTATACATCAAGAGAGGCACATAATCTTCCTTGAGGAAACTGTGTCAATGATTCCATCTTTGGCCATAGGTTTAAACTACTAGGACCCATCCTATAGAAAACCTATCTCTAGCCCATATAGCCTCACCAACTTCGGAGTACCATTCGAATATCCAAGGGTGGATATAGAGCGGCCATTAGCTTGACAGTGTGTTCAAGCTTCGGGTAGGATTTCCTACATCCTCCCGACAAGAGTACGTACTCTAACTTATCCTCTTAATTTGAGTAATACTCTTATCATCTCTCTGTGCTTGATTGAGTGTAGTAAACCGTAGGGTTTAGACACATGTGTGAGAGAGACGGGTTCTTATAACCCGTAATGAGTGGGAGTACACTCACTGTGGGCGGTTTGGGGTTAGCCATTGTGTAAAACCCTTGGTTTAGGATAAACCATAAAATCCGGTGGTTTGGGGTTAGCCTCCGCGTAAAACCCTTGGTCGGGACATACCATTAAGTCATTGGTTTGGGGTTAGCCTGTGCATAAAACCCTTGGTCGGGACATACCATTAAGTCCTTGATTTGGGGTTAGCCTCTGCGTAAAACCCTTGGTTGGGACACACCATTAAGTCCTTGGTTTGGGTTGAGCCTCTGAGTAAAACCCTTGGTTTGAGATTAGCCATGAAAATCTCTGGTTAGAGGTGAGCCAAGAAAACCTTTGTAAGAAGTTATGGGTGAACTAAAAACCCTCACTTAGTGGAAAGTCAGAGTCCCTTGGATTAGGTGCTCCGAGAGTGGACTTACCCGTTGAAGCGATTTGCTTGGCGGCGAACCACTATAAATTCGGTGTGTTTGATTGTGTTTTTGTTTGCCTTGTTTATACAATTCACACACACACACACACATGCACACACACACACTAAGTTTCTGTCTCACACTTTGTGCTTATATAGTCAATGCCATTGTTGTCCATCGGGGTTTAAGCTTTATGATAGACTTGCTTAAAAATTTTAAGTAGTTGTCCTATTCACTCCCCCTTTAGGACCTATGAGCACTTTCAGACACTTCTCTTATGAGTCAACTGATGATTGAAATAGAGAATTTTCTTGATTACTCCTATGGTGAGTCAGATACTGATTGAGATATTGAAATCTTGTTAGTACTCCTCTGTGAGTCAAATGTTGAAAAATGATCAATTGAGTTATGGAATGATGCAACCTCTGTTGTTGAGATTTTCTATTCAGTTCCATGTAAACTACTTCTCCACTAAGAGTTCTTGTAAAGATCTCTTTGAGGTGGAATCATAGTATGCTCAGAGAGCCATTGCTAGATCCAGAGTGATATCTATTTTTTATTGAACCTCTATAGTTCAGTCAACAAAGGCACATACGTACGTTTTAGATTACAAGATATTACGGAAGGTCTTGTAGTCTCCGCCCATTGTGCTCGTAAGCACCGATGGGGCTAGCATCCCTAGACGCATGGCTGAGTTCCAAAGAGAGAACCTCTAGGATGTTCTAGTAAGTGTCCACATGAGAGTGGAACGATTTGAGAGCAGAAATTGAAATCTCTTTACACTATGGATGTCTGGAGTCAAATTTGTTGATATATTCTCCCTACACTTTGGATGTTCGGAGTCACAGATTATTATTCCCATTGTTCCATATTTCGAGTTGATGTCATCTTGATTATGGTTGTTGTTCAGGTAAGTTAAACTCTGTGTTTCTACTCTGATCTTGTGAGTATCCAATTCTATAATATGATCTTTGTTTCATTGTTATTCCTTATATCCTTTGTGAGTTTTTGCATCCTACTGGGTATTTCTTTGGAATACCCATGCATCCTCTGATGCAGGCATTAAACGAGAATGAAGCAGAGCAGGTCGCGGTTACAGGAGTTGGCTGGCTGCGCAGATTTATCGATTGAAGTTATTCTTATTTGTTTTTATTAAACTATTGTGAATTATTGGCCAAGTGTGTGCCAAGACTTTGATTTTATGTTGTTGACTATTGTTTTTAAATAGTTGTAATAAGACTAAGTAGGAACTTTGATTTTTATTTCATTATATTAGCAATGTTTTATTTGAGATTGAATGACTGGTGTCATGCTGTTGGTTGCACATCCTATTGTGATGGTGCAACTGACGGTATAGATCGAGTATTCGGTCATGCATTCGAAGTTTCTGGCCTTTTGGCTTTGGTATTTTGGATGCTTCCGCACTCTGATCAAGGTCAGGAATTTTGGGGCGTGACAATATGTGGTTGTGAATATTTGTGAACTATGTTATTTATATTTTTTAATGTTGCGATCTGATAGTGATGAGTTTGTTATGCGTTTGTGGTAGCTTTATGTTAAGAAGCAAATATAGGCACAAGTATGCGTGATTTAGTCATTACATGAGGTTGCGACTGGTTAATATGTGGTTGTGAATATTTGCGAACTGTGTAGTTTATATTTTCTTAATGTTGAGATGCGATTGTGTTGAGTTTGTGATGCGTTGTGGCTTAGCTCTAACTGGCTTGGACATGCATAAGTTGGTGATGCAAGGGCTCGTGCATTTGATTAGTTGTAGCAGGTGGATGGATTGCGACCTAGGATTTTGAAGTGGCTTGTGCAAAAGGCCCTTGACTACAAGTTGAGTATTCGAGCCCTGAACAAAGGACAAACAAGCATGCATGATTTGTCCATTACATGAGATTGTGACAAGTTAATATGTAGTTGTGAACATTTGCAAATTTGTTGTTTATCTTTTTTTAATGTTGGGATGTGATTATGTAGGGTTTGCAATGCGCTTGTGGTAGTTTTACGTTGGAAGAAAGCATAGGAATAAGTATGCATGATTTAGCCATTGCATGAACTTTTGACAGGTTAATATGTGGTTGTGAATATTTGTGAACTGTGTTATTTATATTTTTTAATGTTACGATGCGATAGTGATGAATTTGTTATGCGTTTGTGGTAGCTTTACATTGAGAAGCAAATATAGGCACAAGTATGCATTAATTGACCATTAAATGAGGTTGTGACAGGTTAATATGTGGTTGTGAATACTAAAAAAAATTTGTTTGTCGTTTTTTAATATGGGGATGTAATTGTGTAGAGTTTGCGATGCATGTGGTAACTTTACGTTGAGAAACAAGTATAGGCACAAGTATGCGTGATTTGGCCATTAGATGAACTTTTGACCATTCGAGTGGTCATGAATCGTAAGTAGAATAAGGAGTTCCGCAAACTTAAGTTTCCGATCACTGTCCGAGGTGGGGAAGCAAGTATACTCACGGGTTTGATTTTATAAATATATTTACACCCTTAAACTTAATTTTTTAGTTTATTTTAGATGATAATATAGTTTGATAGTTATAAATAAGTTACAATATCACTTTGAAGTGTTGGAATGAATTTAGTGTAAAAAAGCCTTAATTACGTTGGTTTATTTTTGGGAAGGAATTGCTTGAATACCGAGGCAATTAAATATGTGGTTATGATATCATTTTGACAAGTTAATATCTAATTATGAATATTTTCATATATGAATTTTGTGACAGGTTACTATGTGGCCAACACCCTCAAATTGCCCCTTCTACCCACAATTCAACATGTCGTAAGCTATTAGAACGCCACACTACTAACACAATACAAGCAAATTAACATTACAATAGAGTCACAAATTCATCGCATCTTAGCAATAAATGTATCATAAATGCAACAATTTGGCATCACAACCGTCACGTAACTGACTAAAAATGTGTCGCAACTTGACTGTAGTGTATAAGATCTAACAGTAAGAGACATCGCAACTTAACTAATTTGACAACACAAATGCAGCCATTAAGCATCACAACTGAATAAAAAATATGTCACAACTAATTAAGATACCACACATCCAAGCATATCTACTAGGCATCACAACAAGTATTTCATTCATCAACACTTATATATGATCAATCAAAATGAGTACTAGATCCATCACTACTTTGCTATAATCATGGCCAGAGAGTCGTACAACATAACAACATGCATATGAGGCAACACATCATGCCATCATAACTTAGCAATAAAGGTAATACAACTGCAATAATTACACATCGCAAATGTAACATAACTGGCTAAAAATTCATCACAACTTGATTGTAATGTATAACACATCCGAATATATCTATCTACAAGGCATCGTAACAAACATTTCATTCATCACAACTTATATATGATCCATCATAACGAGTACTAGATACAACATTACTTAGCTCTAACCATGGCTACATAGTCGTGTAGCATAACAACATGCATATGAGGCAACACATCATCCCATTGCAACTTAAAAATAAAGGTATTTAAAATGAAATAATTAGGCATCACAAATGTAATGTAACTGACTAAAAATGTGTCGTAATTTGACTATAATGACTATAAATGCGTTACAACTTGCAACACAACATACATATGAGATAACACATCATGTAACACAACATGTACATGGGGCAACACACACATCCAAGGGAGCAACTAAAATATCTATTGCATTTAGTTCTAAATCACAAGGGTGCTATATCCTACCAAACACCACTATAGTGAAAAAAATCCCAAATTTTCCGTACTTACTTGCATGGTTTTCGCAAGTGGTAGCTCTCTATCGACTATGACACTAACTGGGTCATCTCAGTCAGCACTTTGCTATTTGCAATGGCAGAAGGGCAGATGGAAGTGCAAAACATGGTGGCCGCAACTCCCCCTTGACTATCACTACAACAAAAAAAGCCCTTTAATGACAGGCAAAATTGCCGTTAAACCTTCAAAATCTGTCGACAATATTCATTAGTGACAATTTTTGCCTATCGCTAGCGCCGTCATATGTGGCGCCGGTAATGAGCACATCGGTAGAAAAGTGATAATCCATCAAAAATGTATTCGCGACAGAATTTTACAACTGATTGTTACCTGTCGGTAAAGAATACTATCAACAGTTTGTGAACCCCTGTAAGTTATCGTTAACAATAGTTCATCTCTGGTCTAAAAAACATTTTTGACTCATTCATCTCCATTCTAAAAAACATTTTTGATTGTTTATAATATGTTGTTAAAATTAAGGCTTTTTTATTGTTTATAATCTGTTGTTAAAATTAAGGCCTCTGTCCCAAATAGTTTTTGCGACGTCAAATAACTGTCGTTAATAAGGCTTTTCACTGTTTTGTGGTAAAAACTATGATCCACATTTATAGCGATGGGAAAAATCTGTCACCAGAGATCATTAACATCTGATTTGAGACTTTTGGCGACGGTTTTTATCTGTCACAAATAAATACAATAAATAAAAAAAATATTAGAATAATTTTGCATTCATAAATCACATCTTTACAAAGCTCAATCAGTACGAGTACATATTGACAACTTTATAATTTCATTTGTATGCTAGTAAAACAAATAAGTTGTTCTATCTCCTAACGAATGTAAAAGTCCTCCCTTACATGAATAAGAAATTAGTAAAGTCGCGCCTTACTAATTTCAGAGCTGCAATAAGCCTTTGAGAACAACTGATGCAACAATCAAACTATACAAAATAATTTACCCAAAAAAGGGTCACATTGACACCTTAAATGGTTCCTCTTTACAATCAAACTCCATTCCAAGCCTTGGTATGACTTCAGAGCCGGTGCATTCTAGAAAGGAATTAGGAACCTTGGTATAGAATATTCACCAACTTGCTTCATAGAAGCAGCTCCAGAGGCTGAATTTTTCCCGAACACATCTTAGTTGGCAAAAGGATCTATGCAAATTTATCATAGATGCTTGTAATAGAAATATAGAGAGCAGAATAGGCAGACAACATATTGTGTAAAGCAATAAACAAAAGACATAGGATAACATGATAGAAACTTATTTTAATGTTACACAACATGCTAATTGTGATGAAACCCCTAAAAAAGTGCTACTGTTCATTCTATGAGCTATTGCATATTGGTTGTGTCTTTGCAACGGAGTCACTTGAGCTACTTAATACTGATCCTCTAGTTAGGCACCCTATCTTAATATCTGATTTAATATATCAAAGACGAGTGTGTAACAACTTGACATAGATATGACACGGACAAGAACTCATCCAATATGCAATTATAAACTCAACCAAGTAGGAGCCGGCATCCCTTTTTGGAACTTGGGAGTCGTGCAAGGAATTGAGTGTTCTCGTCTCCTTCTCCTTTCAGCCAGCAACAATTCGTGGTGGTGTGAGCCTTGGATCGTGAGAATTCACGAGCAAAGGAAGTGGTGCAAGGAAGAGTCGAAGCGCGTAGAGATTTAGGTTTCGTATACAAGGTAGGATGCTTCTTTTTCCTACAAACCTTATTCATTAAAAATCTGATGAGATAGATCATATTATATGAATGTTTTTTGAATGATTCAAAGGTATGTCTATGCTGTGTTCACATGAGTTTTGTTTCATATCATGTATTATGATTATATGTGAGGCACAATTGAATTGTCGCACTAGTTTAAGTGCATATTTCTATTCTTCGCGCTTCCTAGTGCTTAGATTGACATCCCCGCATAGTTTGACACGTAAAGTCATGTCTTTTATTACCCTTAAACATCATGTTATGATCTGTTCATTTGGTTTGATACACCTCTTGTTCGATTCATATCAATTCGTTGGTAAGTTCTTTCAATTCCATGTCATTTACCCTAATTGATGATATCACGTGGCACACCTTATTAAATCATTGGTATTTTCTATATCCATGTCTCTGATATTGAAAGACAAATTCTTGGAGTCATGTTACAGTGTCGATGACTATTTCAGTGTCCAATTAAAAGTGTCTTCTTTGGGTATTGTGAGTTGTATGGAGTTACTTGGAGGCAATCGGGTAATATAAAACTCCTTATAAGAGGAAGGTATCATAGGATTCTAGAAACAATTAAGTTCTGTAAATTACTAAAGGGATGGGTAATTAATGTTAGTAAGAAGGATTAATTAGTTAATTGGGTTTAACTCATTAATTAATCGAAATACATGAATATATTTGCTCTCGGCCAGGACTGTTCCTACACCGATGAGTAGTAATTGGAAAATGATAATTAATTGTACAAAACTTAGAAACATATGTCGTCTATTAAGTTAAAAACTATACATTTAGGGCTATGTGTGATAAAAATTTCATAAAGGAATTCATACTGTGTACACAGTGGTGGTCGATGGAAGTTGTCTGATATGCATAGGGCAGAATACAGTATTATGTACAAAAACCCTAATTCATACTATCATTATAAGTTATGGGTAAATATGGTATCAATGACCCAATTTTATAATGTAAGACTATGAGGGTATTGGTTACAGTAATATTAAATTATGCGTATGGGATGTGGAGTTGAGATCTTCTGTCCAAAATTAATTGTCTTAAGTATAAAGATTCTTGAACGGTTTCATGTCCAAGGAGTTTCCTGTTAAAAATTCTACACTTTGTACACCATGACTTGACTTATTTATGGAAATGTGGATCTTGCGTCAGTATTCTTGGGGATTGTCATATTTAGGGCTAGGTACGGTGAAAATGTTCAGTGTTTCGATCTTTGATGAGTTTCGATTTGAGTTATCTGATGTTGGTCACTCTAACTTCTTGAGTACTCTGATGTGAGTCAATTCAGATTGTATCAATGAGATTGTTGTCTTACTTCTCTGTGAGTCAGATTGGGAAAAATTATTGTCTGAGTCTCTAGATGAGAGAGCTCTTGTTATTTCTATATTAAATCAGTTCGATGTAAACTGTTTCTCCACCAAGAGTCATTAATGAACACTCTTAGAGTGGAATCATAGTATGCTCACGAGCCATTGCTAGATCCTCTGTAATTTCAGATTATTTAATGAATCTCTGTAGTTCAGCCAATGACGACAACGCGTGCGCTTTTAGACTGTATGATATTACGGAGGGTCTGCAGTCTCCGCCCATTGTGCCCGTAAGCACCAATGGGGCCAGCATCCCTAGACGCATGGCCGGGTTCCTCTGAAGAACCTCAAAGATGTTATGGTATTGATGTCCATAGGGGAAGTGGACTGAGCTGAGAGCAGAAATTGTTGTCTCCTACAGTTTGGATGTCTGGAGCTGATATTCATTTTGTCTTCTCCTTACGCACTGTACGTTTGGAGTTTTGGATCTAACCTAGGTAAGTATTAAAACCGTATCAAATTTGAATTCAATTAGGAGGAGATTGTGGGTTAGTTATGGAAACCAACTAATTGCACATAATTTTCTAACTAATTGGGATCGTAACTGATGAGTAATGGAGGAGTTACCACGTTCAAAATGGAGATCCCCTCTTGTCTTGGTCTATTTGTGGCCCTTGGATGATATAAGGATCCACGGTGGTGATTCGTCTAAAGGTAATAGGGTAATTACTATTTAAATTCACTAATAGAAAGACCGGCCACTCTTTTGGACGTTTTGGGAAGTCATGCAAGCCAGCAAGAGCTCGTCCTCTCTTCTCCTCTTTTGATCAGTAGTTTCTTCCTTTCCACAAAGGATTGTGGTGGTGGTGGTGATTCAACGAAAAGAGGGTGGTGCACGTGGTGGTCGAAACTCGCGTAGAAGTTGTAAATCGTCAAAGAGGTAGGATGCACTATTTTTACCACAACTTGATTCTTTGAATATTCATGAGTATGATCCTTCTTACATACTGGAATAAGGTTATGATGTTGATGACTAAATATTGATATGGTTTCATGCAATGAGTTGTCTTGAATATGCATGTATTCTTAACGCATGATCAAAAGTGTTTCTTTTGTGTATTACATGTTTGTTCTACATGCACGAAGCCCTAGAATGCATTCCCATGAGACTACATTAGTCGATCTATGTCATGTCTTGCGGTTGTGTCTCATATCTTATTCTGTCCAGTAAAAGAGGCAGCTTTATTGAGTGATCGAGTCGTTTCATGCAATGCAAGTGTTCTCGATCCAATTTGATAAGTCGATTTGAGATTCCTACACCACTCTTGATCTAGTTCTTATGAAATTGAATGCTATGGCCTCTAATGTTTCAGTTTACCTTCTGGAATTTGTGTCAGTATGTATTTGGGGTTGACCGGCGTCTGTAATTAGTTGTCTTAATTGGGCTATTTTGGACTTTGGTGAAAACAAGGTATGTACTCTAATAAGCTGAGAGGATGTGTACAAAGGGATAGAAAATGTCACGCCCCGAAATCCCATACCTCGATCGGAGTGCGAAAGCCAACCAATGAGATACAAATTGAGGTAGAGATCCTGGGCACGAGACCGAACAGTCGATTTCCAAACCGATTACAATCATCTCAAAAGGACGTGTAACCGATTATGCCCGCAATCAGTGTAATACAATAATAGACATCAATGAATACTATGAAATGAATTTACTTAATAATAATAATCCATTTAAGAAAGTCAAATAAAATAAACCTATAAGTCTAGGGCACACAATTGCCAATAATGTCATAAGCATCAATAAAAGTAAAGCAAATAACTAAATCATTTTTAAACTCTTCTCAGCACCTGCAATCCACCAATCTACTACTGCACTTCCTGATCTCACTTTTCATTTGCGCCTGCATCAGAGGATGCATGAGTATTTCATAGAAACACTTAGTAGGATGTAAAAACCCACTGAATTAAAACAAGCAGTATGAAGAGAATAAGAATAACAAGGGATGGTGAACATCTCACAACATCTAAACTGAACTGAGGTCTATACACCTGCAAGGCTAGTCGACAACAATTCCAACTCGCAAGTAAGGAAAACATCAATAAGGCTCCTACTACACATATGAGTAAGGAGAGAATAACAATCATATCAAAGGCTCTAGACATCTAAAGTGAAAGGAGTTACAATTTCTGCTCGCTAACCTGGTCACTCGCAAGTGACTAAAATAATATACCAAAACTACCCTAGGGGTCCTCTCTTTGGAACCCTGCCATGCGTCTAGGATGTTGGCCCCACCAGTGCTTACGGACACGATGGGCGGAGACTGAGGACCTTCCGTAATGTCCACAATCTAACGTACGTATAGTGCCTCCCTTCGGGCAGTATGGAATCGCAATTTCATAATTATAAGTGACCTCGCAAGATCTGGCAATGGCTTAATTGAGCATACTATGAAACCACCATGGGGAGAGTCTCGCAAGGTCTCCAGTGGAAGAAACAATCATGTAATCAATATGAGCAATATCTCAAAGGAATAGAGGTCACAACACTCTAAGATCATAAGGTATCTCTTACCAGAATAGACTCTCTCAAGGAGTATGGATAGAAGTATCAAAGTTTTTGGTCAACACATAACTCACTCATTGGAGTAACATACAATCAATACATGCCTTTCATGCTCAGCCCTAGATAGGAATTCTTCATTCGCATTAGAGTTTTATAATACAAATATCAGAGATAAGAAGTCAAAGAATCTTAGATGATTTGAATTCCAAATAGAATATCAAACTGACATCAACGCTTTTGAAATAGATAGTTATGAATCTTCTGGACAAAGAATTATCCCTCATAATTGAATTACATCTAACCCAATTCTTACTGTGATATTCCATAAGTAAATAGTCCAATTACTGGTATTAACATATTAATCGTTATCATATCACCTTACATGATGTTATTTGTATACTTAGTATTTTCTCTCAAGTTCTACTCACTGTCTCCTGCACAACAGTCCTCTTCCGACGGCTACTGTGCTCTGTACAGTAAGACTTAACCTATGAAATTTTTACTGATAATATCCTCGTGAGTCTAGTTTCTAATCCCACTGATTTTATATTTTTTCGATTTTATTTGAATTAGTTATGAATTATTTACCACCGACTGTTAGCACAGAAATAGTCTTGGCCGAGATTAAGACTTTTAATTAAACTTGATTATCTTACTTAGTAACACATTATAAATAATAATACATCAATAACAGACCATATCCTCCCCTCCTAGACCAATTACAGAACCTAGAATTATCTGGAATTACTAAAGTTCACTCCTTTCTTGTGTTCTTATATATATAACATAGTTTGTAAACATTAATACACCACAAACAAGACATCATCAATCAAACAATACCAGAACTTCTACTCTCTGGAAAATTAATAAAGCATTAGACTTTAGATATGAATTCCCATCTAGAAGTGAAACATGAATGCACATATGATTTGTGATGCACTACGCATAGAAACATGGACATAATACATTCATCTCGCAAGAATCCAGACAATAACTAAGGTGTTGAATCAAAACACTTGTCAAAAGCAGATATAATCAAAAGAGAGAAGAGCGAAAAACCATCCTACTTAATCCTCCAAAGATTTCGCCTTTCTATGCGCCTCTCGCCTCTTCCGCTTCTTCCAAAGCTCCCACTCCAAGCTCTCGCAAACTCCCACAAGAACAAGCCTCCAAGGAGATGAGTGAACGTGGGAAGGGGAAGGGAAAAGTCTCTGGACGTTTTAGGGTTAGCATAAGCCAATTCTCTAGTGTTTATATAGAGTTGGGGGAGAATCTATTCTCAAACCAATCTTCCAAATCATGGACACTTTCAACCAATGGGAAGGCTTCAAAATCCTACTGGAGACGTGCAAATCAAGTCCCATGGGATTTGGTATCTTTCCCAAGCAAATCCACCCCAAAAACACGCTTGAAATCGTAAAACCGCAACCAGCGATCGATCAGCTATACGGCGATCGATCGTTGTATACACTATTTTTTACTACCGCATTACAGCCGATCGATCGCTTTACACGAAACATAACATTCACAAATCATAGTAACTACGATCGATCGTTTTGGTAAGGCATCGATCGGTTCAAGCTTGCCGATCGATCGGCTCTTATGGCGATCGATCGCTATCACGTTTAATCAAATTCAATTTCTCATATCTTTTTACTCCGAACTCCAAATCATGCATAATAGGTGGCGTTGGAAAGCTCTTCTCACCAACTTTAATTTGCATAAGGCACAACACGACCAAATTAATCGTTAAGAGGGTCAAATTTTGGTTTTAAAATACTTACTAATTTTCTAGATGTTAGAGAAAACTACATGAAATCAGTGTTGATAATGTTCTGTAAAATGTATAGAAGGGGTTTACATGATGTCAGTAAGTGGTATTGAATGATTAATTACGAGTTTTAGCTTTATATAATCAAAGTGGACTAAGATAACTGCTCTCGGCCAGGACTGTTCCTGCACCGACCAGTAGTGATCGGAAATTCATAAGTAATTCAATACAACTTAAAAAATTATGAAATTGGATGGGTTAGAAACTAGACAGATAAGGATAATTGGGATAAAAATTTCATAATTTAATGCACACTGGATAAACAGTGGAAGTGGTTAGAATTCAGCTGATTTGCATGGGGCAGAGCACTGTGTGAATGTTAAAACCCTAATTAAGTTGTATACTATATATTATAAGTATCCCTATACGTAGTAATACAACCTGATTATTATATTATAAGACTCTGAGGGTACAGGATACTATAATACCATATCATATGTGTATAAACAGTGAGTCAGGGGTTCTATCCGAAATTAGTTGTCTTGTTGAGTCTAAGTCCTTGAGCGACCTATTGTTTCAGGAATTCTCTCGTACAAAACCAAAGACCTTGTACACAGCGTGTGACCTATTCTTGATATTGGTAACGTCGTATTCTGGTTCATGGGAATTGTCATATCTAGAGGCTAAGTGCATTGAGGTGATTCAGTATCTCGATTCCTGATGAGTCATGATTGGAGTCATCTGATGTTGATCATTCTAAGAGTATGATTACTCCGACGTGAGTCCTTTCTGATGACCTTGATAAAGTTATTGTCTTACTCCTCTGAGAGTCTTTCTTTGATGATGTTGGTCTGGGTCTCTATTTGAGAGAACCCTGGTTAATTCGAAATGAATTCAATTCTATGTAAACTGGTTCTCCACTAGGAGTTTTGATGAACACTCTTAGTTGGATTCATAGTATGCTCACGAGCCATTGCTATCCTTTGTGATCTCAGATGATATATGAACCTCTGTAGTTCAGCCGATGATGGCAACGCGTACGCTTTAAACTGTATGACATTACGGAAGGTCTGCAGTCTCAGCCCATTGTGCCCATAAGCACCGATGGAGCCAGCATCCCTAGACGCATGGCCGGGTTCCTCTGTAGAACCTCTAGGATGATCTGGTATTGATGTCCATAGGGGAAGTGGACTGAACAGAGAGCAGAAATTGTTGTTTCCGACACTCTCGATGTTTGGAGTCAGTATTCTTATTGATCTTCCTGATGCTCTGTACGTTTGGGAATTGAGTTATATTTATTCATTCTTGATCGCTGATGGTCTTTGATATTGATTTTGAGCAGGTAAGTGAACCCTGTATTTATTCTACCTGATATTCTTAAATGTGTCTTTAATGCTCATTTCTACAGTATTCTATTTTATTACATGTTGTGGGTTTTTCTTGGCACCTACTGGGTATTTCTTTCGAAATACTCATGCATCTCTCGATGCAGGATTAAAGTGGAGAAGAACTAGCAAGGTTCGTGTTTGGAGCTTGATGACGGAAGTTGATAAGATGTGGATTTATTTATCATTTTTATTTTCTATTTGCAGAGAACTTATCAACCTGTGTGCTGAATTTATTTTGATGTTTAATGAATTATTGACTGGACTATTGTAATAGTGTAGTTTGTTTTATTATTTAAGATTTTTGTATAATGGATATTGGTTAAGCATTCTGGAATGGGATCGTATGTGTTGAGTATTCGGTCGCGGCCCGGGCTTCAGCCTCATGACCTTAATTGAGTTAGTGCTTCCGCGCATTATTCGAGGTTTTGAAATTTGGGGGCATGACATTTTTTTCTGATTTAAAGAGCATTTCATTCAATAAAAACTCAAGATATATCAATATTTAGTATTACAATAAAAACGGATCACGCTCCAACATTAATTCAAAGAGGAGGATATTGGTGCCACAACATAGTTAAGAAATTCTCTCGTAAAAGACAATTAAGCGTGTCTTATAAACCAACTAAGGGGCCGTTTGGGGCGTGATTATTGCAAAACATCCAGACTGGATTCTGGATAAAAACTGTAGCATCCAGGTGGATTTTTATATCCAGCTGAAACACGTCCTGAGGTGTTTCAGCTAGATATATAAAATATCCAGATGCTACAGTGTAGCAAAACATCCCATCTGGATGTTTTTCTTTTAATCATGCCCCAAACGGCCCCTAAAGAGTGTGAACCAGTTCACACGTGCATAGTATAGTGCGCGTGCAATTCACCATAATCCGGTTAAGGGGCCGTTTGGGGCATGATTATAAGCAAATATCCAAAGTGGATTTTGGACGTCCACTATAGCATTCATGTTTTTTCCATATCCAGCGTGAAAAACATGAATGCTACAGTAGCAAAACATCCACTGTGGATGTTTAGGCCATTCGGGGCGTGATTAAAAGCAAAACATCCACTGTGGATGTTTTGCTATACTGTAGCATCCATGCTTTTTTCCTATCCAGCTGAAACACCTCCGTTCGTGGGTGTTTCAGCTGGATAGGGAAAAAAATATGGATGCTACAGTGGATCTGGATATTTGCTTATAAGCACGTCCCAAACGACCCCTTAATCACACCCCAAACGGCCCCTAAAATGCAACGGGGCCGACGTGATAATTCCGGTTCGTCAAAGTTAACCTCTAAGGGTGCATTTGGATGCTGATAGGTGAAAGGTTGAAAATTTATATCAGCCTGAAAATAATTAGGCTGATATTTTCTAATTGTTGACAACTGTTTGGAACCTGAAAAGTAATCAAGCGTCAAGGTGAAAATTTTCAGGCCTGATTCATAAAAGGTGAAATATGTTTGGGAACTGAAAATAAATCACGCTGATAGGATATATTCGTCAGCTTCGGGTATCGTGTAATCGATTACACGATAGGAAGAGCAATCGTGTAATCGATTACATGATAGCTTTTTAATGGGACAAACTTCAACGATGCGTTTTTTTACTCATTTCTAATCCGTTTTGGCCTATTTTTTTTCATTCTTCCTCATTTTTAGTGCTCTTTCTTATAATGATGATATCATAAAGATGTTGAGCTACCACATACTATTTATTGTGGATTTTGTGGGATTTTTTAATAAAATATCAAGGTCATTAGGATCTTATAATGATCAAAAAGAGCATAAAAAATAAGGAAGAACAAAAAAATGGCCAAAAATAGACTAAAAATGAGAGAGATATGAACTGTTAAAATTTACACGATAGCACACTTTATAGTGTAATCGATTACATGATAGCTAGTGCTATCGTGTATTCGATTACACTATAGCACTGGCTCTGGTTATCGTGTAACCGATTACACTATAGCATTAGCTATCGTGTAATTGATTACACTATAGCACTGACTATCGTGTAATCGATTACACTATAGCACTGGCTCTGGTTATCGTGTAACCGATTACACTATAGTTTGACTATCGTGTAATCGATTACATTATAGCACTGGTTATCGTGTAATCGATTATATGATAAATTTTTTAATTAGACAAACTTTAACGACGCGTTTCTTACTCATTTCTGATCCGTTTTGACCTATTTTTTTTTCATTCTTCCTCAATTTTAATGCCCTTTCTTATAATGATGAAAAAATGCCTGAAAACGGACTAAAAATGAGGGAGATATGACGAGGATGGGTCCCTCGGCTTAACGGTGCGGCGGCGGAGGCGTTGGGGCAAACACCGGGGTGACTGGCTTTGGATGACCCGAGCAGGTTCCCAGGAGGGGTGGGCATGGTTTTTCTCAGCTCAACGGGGCGGCGGCGACAAGGTGGGGGCCTCAATCAACGGCGGCAGTGACGACTGTGGGGGGGGGGGGGGGAGAGGGGGCTCAATGAGCGACGACGGGGACAGAGGGCACAAACTCTCTCGGCTCAACGGGGAACCATCGGGGTAGGGGTACTCACTAGGGGGACAAACATCTGGGCCTGATTTTTCGTTGAAAAGGCGCGACGATCGTTTCGTCAGCCTGATTCTCACCTTTAAGTGATTAGCCTTTCGGAGTGAAAGGTAAAAAATTGTCACCTTTCACCTTTCAACTTTCAACTTTTAGGGCCAGTTTTCAGCCTTTCAACAAAGAAATACCTTTCAGGCATAAAAGGTGAAAAAAATAAAAATTTTCGCCTATCACCCACACCGACCACTTTTTAACCTTGATAGGTGAAAATTTTCTTCAGGGTGAAAAATTGATTTTTTTCACTAACCAAACGCACCAGAAACCATCGTACCAACTTGGTTGGTCCAGCAAACAAACAACACGACACGACAGATATGGAAACCGGTTGAGAAAAGGCACTACCAATGCCATTACGCTAGGGTTTAAGGTCGCCACCCCCATCCACACCTCCAGTACCACCGCCACCACCGCTACTGTCGTTGCCGACGCCGTGCAGGTTGGCTTGGCAACCAGCTCCATCATCGTCGCAGTCAAGGTTGGTTAGCAATTTTCAATCTCCAGCTTTCAACTCAATTTTCGGTTTACTCTTAGAATATGTTAATCTTTTCATAAGATTTCTATCATTTTCCGACGGCGAGCTTTGTGTCTTGTATATGATCAGGTGTTTTGAGTTTCATATGTTTGCATAAACTTGAGATCATTTGTGCTTGCTTCACTGGTACTTATTTCATTTTGGGTGCGGTTATGAATGCTGCACTGCTATTTATGCTAGTTAATTAGGCTTAAAGTTGTTTATCTGCATTTTCATTGATTGTGGACATCTTTGGGCTTTTTCTTTTCACGAGTTTGCTTAAAACTGAAATCATTTATACTTGCTGAAATGCATATACCAATCTGGGTATGGTTATTGATGCTTAAAGTTGGTTATCTGCGTTCTCAATGATTGGCGACTTCCGTGGTCTGGTTTTCTTTGGATTTTCTATGCAGCTATCTGCTGTTGATAGATGTATTAGTAAGAGCTGCAAGAGTTGTTATGTAAAGCATCCTTTTTTACTGTCCTGCATAACCTTTTTTTATTCTTTTTTGACAGTGACGAAGATGGCGGGGAAGTCTAACAAATCCAAGAATAAAGGAAAAGGATCTAGTGCAACAAATACGCTGGAAAAGGTGACTCCATTGGGGGAAGTCTCTTCTTCTGATTACGTGTCATCTTATGCCGGTGAGAATGGGTCCCAGGGTACTGATTTGGGAGAAAGTCCTTCCAATATGGACGAGATGGCCAACGACAAATCAGATGCTTCATCTGCAGCATCAACCAATCATAGTAAGCAGACCTATGGTAGTGCTTCTCTTGCTTTCTAATTGTTTTGCTATTTTTGAGTTGTGCTTGTGGTTTTTGGAGCTTGCGGTTTACTCAGAGTTTTGTCTGTGGAGGTATAATATCTTCTGTCACCATTGAACTTTGAGATGTCTTCTATCCGATTCAGTGTAATCACCATTTGATATAGTAGAATTATCTTGCCCATTGTAAATTTGTCTTCTTAAGTAATCCTCAGTAGCAGAATGTCTGCCTGGTTTAAGCGTTTATATTCAATTGTGTAAGCTTCATGTGCTCTATGAAAGACAGTATTAGGAATTTATGTTCAATTATGTAAGCTTCATGCGTTCAATGAACTACAGTCGTAGAAAATTTAATTAAAATACATTCGGGGACGCTGGAAAAGATAACACCTTAAGAGTTGTGACTTACTAAAAGAACTGCTCCTTTTTTTGTGGATTGATCTCTCTGAATTTGTCTCAGGATAGAACCGGTCTATGCTAGTGTCATGTCTTCCAGGTTTGCAAGTGGTTTAGGGACTAAATTTTAGGGGTCGAAGAGAGAGAGAGCGAGACAAGGAGAAGGGATTAGGTTTGGGAGAGAATTTTGGATGAAGGGGGGCATAAAAACCAATAGATGATGGATTTCTAAAGCTGTGAAGGAGGAACAATAGGGATAAGCCGATGACTACTAGTTTTTTTTCCCAATTGACAGCACTATTCCCTTTCATTAGATATTAAATCTAAGTGGGCCTTGATAAGTAGCCCCATGATCATTAATTAAATGGACATTACAAAGGACTCTCAATAGTTATAGAAAATATGACTATTTTTTCAATTATGCTGTTAAGCAATAGCTAAACAAATTTTAAAGTGTCTCCATAATGTGGCATAGCTCATTGCCAAATCTTTAGAGCCTTGCATCACTTGAAATCAAAATGACATAATCATTTTGTTTTATTTCATAAGCATTTTTGTACTTCCATTGGTATTTTGCTCATTGAACAATTCCTTCTTTATTCATTTAATAAAACTGGAGCAATCTCCCAAGCTAACTAGCAGCGAAAGATAATTGTTTATGCATCAGAATTCAATTGAGTTTTGGATTATGCTTCCATTTATTAGGGTGTTGATTTTTTCTTACCTCAGGTACAGGTGATCTTCATCTTTACCCAGTTCCTGTCAAAACACAATCTGGGGAAAAGCTTGAGTTACAGGTTAGTCATTTTAGTTAATGTTAAAAAGGTAGTTGAAACAATTGAAGCAACACTTCAAAGAGTTTGTTCCCGGAAGTTTTTGGGCCAAAATTAGATTCTTAATTGATTGTAGTAGTTTCATTTTTCATCAGGATTTGTGCATGTTTTATGGCATTATCAAGGAATGCCCCAGATGTATTATTGGGCCAGAGATGCAAAATCTTGGAGATACATTGATGATATCGTGTAAAGTAGTAGTGGTAGCCTAAAATAGATGTTGAACATAATATTTACAATCTAATACACCCTCTGTCTGAAAAAGTTGGTTTAGTATGCAAAAGTCAATGTTTTTATAAATCCACACTGAACCCCCATGTGGGAAAAGGCCTCTGTGGCTGAGAAATAAGAGAAACTTTACCTATTTTTTCCAGACACAGAAGAAAGGGACAATGTACCTACCTTCGGACGGAGGGAGTATCTGCACACTAATTGTAATCGTAAATCGTAAATAAATATAACATCTGATGGTACAATTATAACAACATAATTTTCACTAAAAGTAGTGCATCATATACCTTCTTTGTGCATTGCAATCCCCTATTGAATGTGTCACATTGACATGTTCATCCACAGATACTCGTAGGCTCCATCAAGAAAGTTAAGTATAATCTATTGAAGACTTGTGAAACAAAAGTTCTATCTTCTTAATTTTAGAATGTATATTACAAGACAAAGGACACAAGTAAAAGGGCAAATCTGAAAAAAGAAAGAAGTTATCTTTTTCTTTTTGTCACCTTTGTTTTTGCTAAAGAAGAGGACATTTGTTACTTCTCATAAAAAATTCCTCATTTTTTCTCTTACTTTTCTTATAAAGAAGAATTTTTTTTACGTTTGATTATAAAAGCATGAAAACCTGCCTTGGGTGAAAAATGAAAACCTATCTTAGGGTGAAAATGAGGTGTTCCACAAAAATTAAAGACAACTTCTTTTGGGTAACAAGAGGACTTCATTCTGGGCAGAATCGAAACAAGGGCAGAAGGTGTGGACCCACTAACCCATAGAAAAGAAGCCTGAAATGTCAGTCAACTTGTCTCCTTATCATATTTTCACTCTAAAATTGTAAGTAACTTTGATGCGGAGCCATAGTGGTCCCACATGAAGTTTATTATTAAATTTAAGTTTTTAGAAGTTTACTTATATTAGGAATTTCAACTATGGAAAGATTTTATTTGATTTAGGATTTAGGATTTAGGAATTAGGATTTTAGTTGAGATTTGATTCCAAGATTAAGACTTATCTTATTTAGTATGTTATCTTTAATTAGGATTCTCTGTAAGCCTATTTAAAAGGCATGATCAATAATGAAAAGGTGGTCAATGATTTGAAGAAAAAAAAAACCTAATGGCGTTGTTTCAACCAACCCATCCAAAGTGGCCGCCATGCTAAGGATGTGTTTCAACATCCACAGTGAAAAATCGAGAAATGAATAGTGAAAGTGGTTTTTTCACTGTGGATGTTTTGGATTTTTCACGATCCAAACGGCCCCTAAATTGGCATGTGCCCACCTCAGTGAAAGCTCTCTCTGGGGGTTCTTGGGCCTTACGGGATACTAAATGCAGTTTGTCTCCAACTATGGCTCCCTCGCTGCCCCTTTGACCAGCCTACTCAAGAAAGGGGCCTTTGCATGGACGGATGTCGCTCAATAGGCATTTGAGACACTCAAGACCACTATGTGCTCTGCCCCTTTGTTGGCTCCACCGGACTTCTCTCGACCCTTCGTTGTTGAAACTGATGCGTCCGACCCAAGGGTTAGGTGCGGTACTTTTGCAAGAAGGGCACCCCATTGCATTTTGGAGCAAAGCAATATCTGGATGGTCTCTGTCTCTCTTGGCTTATGAGAAAGAGATGTTGGCAATTGTGAACGCCGTTATCAAGTGGCGACCTTATTAGGATGTCATTTCACTATCCGGACAGATCACCAACCCCTGAAATATTTCTTGGATCAGCGGATTGCCACCCCGACGCAACAACGCTGGGTGACTATTCTCGGTGATGATGCTGAACAACCGTGGTGCCGATGCCATGGTCCACCGTCCGGTGATGATTCCGGAGAAAGTTATCCCTTTTATCCCTCCATCCCCTCCGCTCCTCTTCCTTCACGTGCTGTCCGCTATCAAACTTGAAGCGTGAAACCTGAACTTGCAAAATACAAAACCTTGGATGTGAAGTTTACATCTTGAAAAATGGGAATCCAGTTTCAAAACCTGTATGGGGAGTTGGACACAAGTGCTACGCATGGCAACTCGAGAACCACAGGGTTCACTAATTTCAAGGTAAAGGCGCTAGCAGATTTGGAGTCTAAAGGTTTGATGTTGTTAGTGGTCTGTTTCAAGTCCTCGTCGTATGACACTGGTGACCTCCATTTGGCTAGCTTTGATTCATGCACTTGTGTTAGCGGAATAAAAAATGAGAAAGAGAAGCTAACTCTAGCTAGTGTTTTTTCTGATCAAAGTATGCTACATAAGGAAGTGAACCTGGTGTAAACTTGCCACTGCTTTCTCACCAGAATTTTGTCTTAATTTCGAGTATGATAATGTTTGATGGAGAAATGTTCCGTATGTCGCCAGCTTCAGATAGCTGGGGAAAGGGGTAGATGCTGCTGGTGCTGCTGCTGATGATGATGAGTCTGAACGACTTCAAGTTATTTTTATATTTTCTAGTTAGCCTATTATTTTGTATAACATAACTTAGAGGTAAAGATAAAGATTAACACCAGAACACTTAATGCAGTTAAACCCGGCAGACTCTGTGATGGATTTGAGGCAGTTTCTTCTTGACGCTCCTGAGACCTGCTTCTTTACTTGTTACGATTTACTGTTGCATGCAAACAATGGTTCTGTCCATCAGATGGAGGATTATAATGAAATTTCTGAAGTTGCAGACATAACTCGTGGTGGTTGCTCCTTGGAGATGGTTGCTGGTATATATACTACCGTTCTGAAAATTTGGTTTTGACTTGATTTCTATAAGTAGTTCTTGATGATCTCAATATTTTTAATAGATACTTTATTTAGACATTTCTAACAGGACTACTATTGACACCTTCATTGCAGCATTATACAACTATAGATCTATAAGGTCTCATGTCCGTCGAGCCAAGGAATTGCTTTCTCTTTCCACACTCCATTCCTCACTATCTACATCCCTAGCTTTGCAACATGAGGTGACACAAAAGAAGCCTGCAGGTATCCAGTATATTCCTTAGCCTTGTCTTCATTCGGGTACTATGTGTGTATGTATCTTTTTACATGAAATTTTCAGGGGTAGAAAAGCTGATTGCTCATACTTTCTTAATCTGCAATATAGGTGTCACAAAAACTGAGGATCTGGAGCTTGATGGATTGGGTTTCATGGAAGACATATCGGGATCACTAGGTAGTCTCCTTGCACCTTCTTCGTCTAAGGAAATTAAATGCGTGGAGAGCATTGTGTTTTCTTCATTTAACCCGCCTCCAAGTTATAGGAGGTAAGACTTGTAGATGAAAGTTATTAGTCACTTGTGTTATTGAAATATAATGAAATAATTTATCTTCCTTCGTTTTCAGGCTTGTTGGAGATCTGATCTATATGGATGTTCTAACTTTAGAGGGGCATAAATACTGCATCACAGGGTCAACACGGACATTTTATGTGAATGCGAGCACGGGAAGTGTGTTGGATTACAGGCCAGCTAAGCCTGTCAATGAGGCAACAACATTAATTGGCCTCCTACAGAAAATAAGCCCTCAATTTAAGAAGGGTAATCAAACTTGTCTATGAGTTACAACTATTGTATATGGTAGATTTGACATGATAATTCGTATATTGTGAAGTTTTTCGTGATATTCTGGAACGGAAGGCCTCAGCTCATCCATTCGAGAATGTTCAAACTCTTTTGCCAGCAAATTCTTGGCTGGGAGGGTATCCAACTTCCGGTAAGTCTAATTAAAGGCTAATTTCTTGCATGTACATTGGACATCATCATCATCGTCATCGTCATCGTCGTCATCATCATCATCATCATCTCCCAGCTATCTGGGGTTGGCAACATGGATTATATACCGTGTTTGACTCTTATCGGAATCAAAATGGTACAAAATCCATACAAAGAAACTTAGTGACAAGTTTTTACTCTGGATGCCCTTTCTGATGCAACCCACAATGATAAGAAGAATCAAGGTCATCATATTCATCATACACCTTCCCAAATATGTGAATTGGCTTCATGACATGATGGTTGCACATGAAATATATTGAATATATTGTAATTTGGTCCATCCAGGTTGCTATTCTATATCGGTGTAGTGTTGGCTTTTTGTTTTTCATCCTTTTATTTATTCGTGCCTGTTATTTACTTCCTGATTATTTTCAACATTGCTATGTGCGTTAGTCAAATTGGATCACTTTGACATGTTCATTGTTTTGGAAATGTGGGTCAGTGACTTAGTAAATTATGGCCACCAATTCATCATTGCTTTCTGCAACCTGTCATAAATTGGTTATTGTTGTGTACTCCAGTAGCTTGGTGCTACAGGTGATGTATCAGTAGCTGTGAACTTTAGGGAGGTAAAAAAAATTGCATCCTTGGCCATTGCACCTGGCCAACTTGGCCTATTAGACTGACTTACAAATGGATGATTTCGATCCTAATTAGCTGAAGTTTTAGTTGATCCTGCTGAGCTGTATGAAACTTCATCCAGGTAACTTTAATAGTGAGTAAAGATATCATGCATTTATAGTTTTGCTGTTGCTGTCTGTCTTTTGGTAGATGGGATTTCTTCTTACTATCGGCAAGTCTGGTGTCACTGCCAGCTGCAAAAGTACTACTGGTTAAGGCACCTCACATCATTGAGGAGAGAATTTTATTATTGGAGGAACAAAAGCAATAATGCGTTTTTAATTAAACACGGGAATGTTACTTTATTTTTTTTAATTAGACAGCTGTGTTAAAATGGAAATTGTATCAGATTACTGTCTCGCTGATGTGAAGTTTTCTTACAGTTTCATGATTAAGGACACTCAATTTTTTTTGGTAGCATGTCTGCAGCAGATTGAGTGTTCATTGAATTTCCTTGATTTTGTCCATTTTTGGTAATAACATTGGGCGAATATTTCAGAGCATAAACCTGATGCATCTAGAGCAGAAGATGCACTTGTTTTGACGTTTGGGAGTGAGCTAATTGGCGTGCAGAGAGACTGGAATGAGGAATTACAATCCTGTCGGGAATTTCCTCACAAGACCCTCCAAGAAAGGTGTATTTTGTGCTTCCACTTACCAGCTTTCATCTGTTTGATTCACCTATTGGACTTGATGTAAGAAAATATATAATCCTCATTCTGAGATTTGTTGTTGCAGGATCTTGCGGGATAGGGCTCTCTACAAAGTGACTTGTGACTTTGTGGATGCAGCAGTGAGTGGCGCAATTGGAGTTATAAATAGATGCATACCTCCTATTAATCCAACTGATCCTGAGTGTTTTCACATGTGAGTATGGAGAATTGAACCATGTAGATGAGATCAACATTTGACACTCTTTTATCAGTTTTACATAGCTATGCTCTAAATTTGAGCAGCCGACAAAACTGCCTGTCTACTTCTATTTTAATGGAAACAGCAATTTAGATCTGCCTGGGCAGCTCAGATTTTTTATTTGCAGCATATTTCAGTAGATCTCAAGAAAAATCTATGCTTGATATAGCCTTTAATTGACTACTCAAAAAACTAAACGTAGACATAGTTGTTGGAAATATCAGTGTGTGGAAGAGAATGGACTTGTGAAAATTGTAAACTGGGAAAGTAAATAAAAAATACCTGAATTTTTGATAAGTGTTGGTGGATGTTGACAAAGTTTTGTCTGGATTTCGAAGATCTTTATGTTGAACGAACAGTTTGATTGTTCTTAAGAAGGAAATGGTGATAGAGATAGAAAATGGTCTTGGTCTAGGACATTGGTCTGGTCTATTTGGCTTAGACTTTATTTATAGCATAGTTAGGTGAGTTGGGTCAGGGTTTGATTATGAGACATGAGGCATAGTGGCAAGGGTTAGGTCCTGACAAATGCAGAGATGGGAAGCAGAATGGCTGATGGGTTTGGCTATTTATCGCTAGAACAGGGTTTAATAGTGGAGTAGGGACTGATGGATCTGCTAGAATGAAGTCCAGAAGGATCAGCTGGATTTGTAGGATGCGTGAAAAGAAAAACTAGTAAAACAGGAAAGGCAGAGGAGAAGAAAAGCATATGCGGGGAAGAGATGTGTGAGGAAAGAAAGATGTGAGGCTAAGGGATTAAGCAGGAAGGAATTGCTTGAGTTGCAAACAGAAGATGTTACCGTTCAGATGATGCAGAATGGCGAAGAGGAAATCATTAGAGGAGTGTGGAAGAAAATTTTCACTTAAGAAACGCCTTTTTCCAGAACAGTCGAAGCTTCTTACCAGTGGGGCACCATACATCAAGGAGGAAGGGATTGACTAAATTCTAAATAGAAAGATGTTGCTGTTAAAGAAATTACAACTGGGAAAATGTTGGAATGGAAGATTGTTGGAGAGTAGAAGATAAGTTTCACCTTCGGATATAAACTTTATTCATAACTCCGATTCCAACTCTTTCATCAACTTGCTGGAGTAGTTATTGGTAGAAAGCATGCTGCTCGACTTTTAAGGCAATTTGGTTCCTGGCATGTTATCAAAGCCAGGTGGTCTGGGTTTGTTCCTAGACCCTGTGTTTGCATGTTCAGTGTCTGTTCGAGCATTCGCATCTGGTTTTTGCCAATTTGCATTTGGTTCCATGCCAAGAATTGATATCAGCAAGTAGTATGTTTCCTGTGGCATCTATAGAGCAAAAATTATCTAACTTAAAACTAGATACTTAAGACTAGTGTTCTACAAATAAAATGAAGATGACTCTGGACTAAGATCAAAGTCCCCTTCGAGAATGAAAAATAGTAACAGCAACGGGGCAGACATATGCCACTCATCCAAAATGTAGAGGCCACTGGATCATTGACTGTTCCAATATGCTTGCCTCTGTAGATCCTGTGCAGCACGATGACATGGTATGCAAGATGAGTAAGCTGCTAATGGACAAAGCCCAACAAACAACTGTGAAACATGTAATAAAACATTAGAAATAAAAAAGTGAGATGGACGAATGAAGCCCATCCAGGACCAAGGACTTTCTTGCCAATGGCTGCACGAACAAAATTGATAATCATATAGATGAGACACAATCATATAGATGAGATAATTTAGGTGTCGTTCGGTGTGCAGCCTTGAATCAAATAACCATGAATAGGGTGTAATCATAGTAGAATCAGACAAAGAAGACAAACTCGGATCTGTCATTAACAGTATTATGTGGATGTAACCATATGATGAGATAGCTCTGCAATGACGGGGAATATCAACAGTAGAAACACCTCGTCGTAAGATGTTGGATGTGGTGTTGGTTGGAGTGTCAGGTAGGATGACTGCAGCTACATGTTGACCGACAGAAAATTGAGTATCATGATTCTGCTGAAAGATTCTGGCAGGCTGAAATGCTGCGGGTTGCCCAGGCATATTGGATCTTGGAGATTGAGTTTGGAGGCTGAGATTTGTGATGACTTTTCTTTGGTAGCTATAATTGCATCTTTAGGTACGCTTTGGTTTATCTATGGTCCAGGCATATTGAGAGTGTCATTGACTGGGTATTTTATGTTTTTTTCTTGTGATCCATTTAGAGGTTTGCGTGTTTCCCAAGTTATTGTTTACTTTGCTTCCTTTGTTTATTCACGTAAGCATAGGATAGTTTGTAACGCCAAGATTCCTTTTTTAGGCTTAAATTTTATTATATGTACTTTTTTAACGTGTAAACCCTAATTTTAATTGAATTAAAAAAAAAACATCTGTTGTAATTGTCTTCCACAAGCTCCCTACTCTTCTCCCTTCATTGTTTATGTTCATATGTCCTATGACAGTAAACTTCACATATTTCTACTACGTCACGCAAGGCTTGCCATCTCATATTTGGGTGAGATATCGGATGGCCAAAAAGGAAAAAGGGGTTTCTCGGGATATTGAAAAAATGGAAATCTGTCACAATACAAGAATCAAATTACTTGGTGAAATTATGTATGTAGATATATTTAGCACCTAAATTAAAGTTGATAGTTGATTATGGAATTCATGCCAAATAGGTAAGCATTGTGTATAATATTTCATATATATTACGTGTTCATATTCTTGCATCTGTATTGGTTTTACATACATACAAGTTTACATGAATGTTAATGTTTGCAAGTTGTGGAAACTTGCGATTTTAGAGAATTTAGTTACACAGTTTTAGAGAGAATGACTTAAGTACTCTCCTTGAGAATATTTGTTGGAAAAACAGAGGTGGGATGTGTTGACCTCATGCTAGCTCCTTACTTTTGTTTCTTTATGGTTTATATTTGATTTTCTATTGCCTATTTCTCTCTACTTGAAGTATAGAGGAGCAACTTCTACTTCTACTAGTTTTACAAAGTTTTGATAGAGTTTTGGTGTTTTAGGGGCTTTTAAAACACATTCGAAACTTGAACCTGCAAGAAAACTTGTTCTCTGCTACTTGGGGATTGAAATGGTAGGGGTAAAATTGTTCTATACGCAAAAAAAAGGCCTTCTGGACTGTTGAAGCTCTTTACTGCAATTCTTGTGGTGGTGGGTTATAGTTTGTATGGTACCCGTTTTTCACATTATTGGACCTATCCTGCAATTCTTCATTTGGTTTGGTTATAAAACTTCACTTTCAACTAATTTAAACCCACATGAGAGAATAACATATTGGTGAAAATCTTTTCTTGTTGCAGAACTTCTGGCATGAATGTATTCTTGACAGGATCTTGGATATCAACTTATCTTTGAGATTTCCATTTCCCCTCAAGAACAGGTGTCCAATGATTTATTAGTCCTTGAAATTTTGACGTGATCTTTCTATTATGTAAGAAGATCTCGTTGAGACACTTACCCCCATTTAAATGTTTCCCTCCGCGGTGAGAACTTGCTGCGGCCGGTATCTGGATCGCAGCTTGGCAATAACTGTACTTTTGATTCTCCATCTCCGTTTGCATTTTCCCTCCTGCTGCTTCTCCTTCCTATATTTTCCTCCTAGATGTCTCTTCTTTGTTCTTCTTATTCTCCTCCTTCATCTTCCTTATTCTTCCTCCTTTCATTTTCCTCCCTTTTTGATGTCCTTCTCCTCCTCCATCTATTGGTCACGGTTCTTGGTTCATCAGTGTTTAACTGGAATCATGCTGGGTTTCCACGTGAAAATCTTACATTATAGAGAGTCAATCATTGTTTAACCCTTATTTGAGGAACAATAAACACGATGACCAACTTGGACTCACTTTCTCATTCTCTATGTTGTACTTTTGAGCTTTCATAGCCTGTCATCTTTGCATGCCGATTGCTTAAGTTATCTGTAAATCTATTTTGTAGCACCCTTCTTGTTAATAAAGTATAGTTTTTTTGGTAATTAAATTTTTTAATGAAGTATAGTTACTAAGCACAAAATCCATTTTGTAATTGTTAAGCACCATGAAAAGCTTGGAATATTTCTAGCAATTGGCTAGGTAGATAAGATTGATGATCAATATTTGCTGTCTATAGTAAATTGAAAAGATATGCTGTCTATACAAGATCAAATGGACGCCCTATATTGTGATGAGTGCAGCATGTTTACTTTAATATATCTATTTCTTTTTGAATGATAGGGTACTATATCTGTCTTAAGTCTTTATGGTTGGTTATAAATTTTTTCCCAGGTATGTACACAACAACATATTTTTTAGTTTTGCTGTGGATGCTGATCTTGGCCAGATGCCAAAAATGAATCCTTTGAGTGTTAAAGGCAAAACATACGCAGATCTGGAGCATCAGGAAAGCACCAGTTATCTAGATAAATCTTCTGAAATACATTCAAGTGGTGAAACTGATAGTGCTTCTGAGATAAATAAAACAGACAGCTTTGGAGTACAGGAGCATCGGGGGCACACAGATGTGCTATCTAATGTGTGCTCCGAGGCACAGGTCGACAGTGAGCAGGCAACATATGCATCTGCTAACAATGACTTAAAAGGAACAAAAGCTTATCAGGAAGCTGATGTGCCTGGCCTTTATAATCTTGCTATGGCAATAATAGATTACAGAGGACACAGAGTTGTTGCACAGGTACATTATGTCTATACTTCAATACCTTTTCTCCGTTTTTTAAAGTGAGCCAACTAGCTGTTGATTGTGACCTGGTGAATTGTCGTCGTTTTCTGTCAGAGTATTATACCTGGTATCCTGCAAGGAGATAAGTCAGACTCTCTTCTATATGGTTCTGTTGACAATGGGAAAAAAATTTGTTGGAATGAAGCATTTCATGCCAAGGTCTGGCCTCTGAGTTGTTTCCTTTTATAGTGATTACACCCCCCCCCCCCCCCCCCCCCTCCCTTTTACCAAATCCTACGGGACAGAATGAACTATATCCTTTTAACAGGTTTTGGAGGCTGCAAACCGTCTTCACCTTAAGGAACACACGGTTTTAGATGGACATGGAAATGTCATAAAATTAGCTGCACCTGTTGAATGCAAGGGTATTGTTGGGAGTGATGACAGGTGATTACTGTATGGAAGGCTGGATTCATGTCTTTATTTCTGTAATTGTTTCTCCTTCTTAACAGACTAGTCACATGTGTAATTTTAATTGTTTAGCGCTATGTCTGTATAGCTTTCAATTTTTTACAAAAAATAGTTGACTGCGACTGTCCTTGAATGATGAATTCTTTTTTACAAACTTTGTCTTTTTTAGAAAAATTTCTGTTGACTACTGTTATTTTGAGTTGATGATTAGGTTGCATTTATGCTCATGCTGGTGCGTGTGATACATAGTTTAGGGTTAACCATCAATGTTGGCCGAAAATTAGAGTTACCTAAGGTTAGCTTATTTTGAGCCTTATCATTTTAAGGCTTATTTCGGATCATGATCTATCAACTTATTTACCCCTTTCTAATTCGTAAAAAGAAATAATTATTTACATGTTGCTTCTAGGATATGGAAGTAGATATATTAACTTAATCCTTTGCGTCAATTAAATTATATTGATTAATGAAAAGTAATAGTGGTATTCAATAGCCGTGTTGGGCTTATAAGAAGGTAACTCCCTCACGAAGGGGTGGCCCTAAAAGGTTGTACACCTCAAAGAAAACTATACATGTTATTTTTATTCTGTTCCCTTGTGTTCAATATTCTTAAGTCATACACTTTAATTGCCTTGTCTACTCATTATACACCACGATAAATTTAAGCTCAAGTACTGGACACATTTTAATTTCATCTATCTCACTTGTGTGTCCTTTT